>CM040426.1:140667652-140787646 GCA_022702705.1 Papilionanthe hookeriana x Papilionanthe teres
GAGAGGCTTCAACCAGAAAGGAGAAAGGGCACTCGGATCAATAACACTGTTAATGAAGATCGGTGAGTTAGGAAAGACAACCGCAAAATTCCACATAATCGATTCTGAGACATCATTCAACGCTCTACTGGGTCGGCCGTGGATCCATGAAAACTAGATGGTAATGTCGTCTCTACACCAGTGTATAAAATTATGAAGGAGGACAAGAGCAGTGTATCAAAGGTGATTTGCAGCCATTCTCCGTGCATGAAATCGGAATCCATGAAGATGCAGCCTATTACACGCCTCTGAAAAAAATTGTCTTCTCCAGAAACACGATACCAAATCAAGAAAAAGGAGGACAAGATGACAAAGAACATGAAATTCTTGTTCAACAGTTACTCACCACTCCCTTACGGTAAGATGGTGAATGTTTCTCCAGAACTCGCACCAGAGGTCGAGGTCGGGGACGAGGTCATGGAAGAAGCGGTGGAACAGTTGAACAAAAGAAACCGGTCATCAACGTTGATTGGGAGAACAGCTCCGAAGAAGAAGAAGAAGAAATTAAGAAAGAAGCAGCGGCGATAAGTAAGAAGAAACCACAGTTCGAGATCTCTCTTGAGGATGAAAAGAATGAAGAATACAAAGAAATGTACGAGAAGATAAACCGCTGTGTACATACTATGACCCTAACCCCGATCCACCCTAGTAAGGTCGAGGGTATGGTGGTCAAAGAAATGCATGGTGGCGGTACTAAGCCGATCAAGTTCTACCGTGGTGCTTCTTCTTCTAAAGTTAAAAATGATGTACAATTTGAAGATGTTACTTCTTCTGAATTAATGAAGTTGCTGTTTGAGTGGTATTCTCCCTGTGTTCAAAATTTAATTCAGCGTGGTATTTTTCCTAAGCAGTGGTCAAAAGGACAATCACAACGCTTTGAAAAGCTATGGAATAATACCGGTCAACCACCAAACTCAAAACATGGTCTCAGATTCGGCACAGTAGGATCAGTTGATGATACGGGATTTTGCTTGGTTGTTACTTACGAGCGTAATGAAGATTGCTTAGAAACGTCAGATGATCTCAAAGATCTACCGATTGGAGACGCTCCGCCAGAATTTGAAGAAGAAATTAAATCTATAATAGATGAGTTAATGGAAGTTAACTTAGGTACTAGCGAAGAGCTTAGGCCGACCTTCGTTAGCTACTTACTCAACAAAGAAGACTCTGAAAACATGATCAAGCTACTAATGGAATTCAAGGACTGTTTTGCTTGGAGTTACGATGAAATGCCGGGATTAGCTCCAGAAGTCGCAGTTCACAGGCTAGGAGTGGATCACACCGCCATTCCAGTCAGACAAGCTTCCAGAAGAATGCGTCTAGAGATTGAACAACAAGTAATAGCTGAAGTTAAGAAGCTAATAGATGCTAAATTTATCTGTGAAGAGCAATACCCGTCTTGGTTAGCCAACGTGGTACCGGTCAGAAAGAAGAACGGTCAGATCAGAATCTGCGTGGATTTCAGAGACTTGAATAAAGCATGCCCAAAAGATGAATTTTCGCTACCGATTCCAAAATTGATGATTGACATAGCTTCGACACACGAAATCTTCTTTCATGGATGGATCATTAGGATACAATCAGATAAAGATGGCACCAGAAGACGAAAAGCTCACAGCCTTCAGAACGCCAATTGGAGTGTATTGCTACACAGTAATGCCGTTTGGATTGAAGAATGCATGAGCAACCTACCAAAGAGCAATGACGAGGATTTTTTATGATCTCATTCACAAATAAGTCGAGTGCTACGTGGATGATGTGGTTATTAAGAGCAAATTGAAGGAAGATCACTTGTATGATTTAAGAATTGTTTTCGAGCGATTAAGATAATTTAACCTTAAGATGAATCCCTTGAAATGCGCCTTCGGCGTCACCTCTAGGAAATTCTTAGGATTCGTTGTCCGACATCGCGGGATTAAAATCAATCCGGAGAAGATTAAAGCTATCTTAGAAATGCCGCCTCCCAAAACCTTGAAACAACTACGATCTTTTCAAGGGAAGTTGGCATATGTTCAACGCTTTATCTCGAATTTGTCAGGTAGGTGTCAGCCCTTCTCGACATTAGTTAAAAAGGACGCCAAATTCGTTTGGGAAGAGAAACCTTCGAGGACATTAAGCAATATTTAATGACAGCTCCTGTCTTAGCATCCCCTGTCTCGGGTCGACCATTGATACTTTATACTACAGCTTTAGACGACTCCCTTGGAGCCCTGCTAGCCCAGATCAATGACGAGGGTAAAGAAAATGCTCTCTACTACCTAAGTCGTCGTCTGATTCCGACAGAAGTAAAGTATCCCCCGATTGAGAAGCATTGTTTGGCCCTGATCTTCGCTGCTCAAAAGCTCAGGCATTACATGCTTTCTCATAAGGTCAACCTTATATCGAAGTTTAATCCATTGCAATATTTGATGACCCGCCCGACGCTTTCTGGCAGACTTGCCAGGTGGTTAATGATACTATTTCAATTCGATATAACTTTCATTCCTCTTCATGCCGTAAAGGGACAAGCCCTAGCAGACTTTCTCGCAGCACACCTTTTGCCGACAGAATCACCTCTCAACGACGACTTGCCAGACGAGCAGATATTGAGCCTAGAAGACCCTAAGATTAGCGTTGGGAACTGTTCTTCCACAGAGAGTCCTCAGCACAGAAAGATAAAGAATCACAAACGATAATGCCCGGTAAGGCAGGAATCAGACTAATCTTTATAACACCGGAGCGGGGGATGTTAAGGTACTCCTACCATCTAACAGAACCGTGTACAAACAACGAAGCAGAATACAAAGCTCTCATAATTGGACTGGAATTGACTATTCAGATGGGTATAACAAATATCAATATCTATGGAGATTCACAGTTGATCATTCAACAGGTCGCAGGACAGTATAAGATTCTGAAACCGAGACTCGAGCAGTACTTTCAGTATGCAATGAAACTGTTAAAGCAAATTCCGAATGTAACGATCTACAAGATTCCTAGAAGAGAAAATGCCCTTGCAGACGCGTTAGCCCGCCTTGCAAAAGAATTTGCCTGCTTACAGGATGAGTCAGTTGAAGTGTCAGTTCAGGGACGACAGATCCTCTCACAGCTTGACATGAATGCAATACACAAATCAGAAGGAAAAGCAGAAGAATCATTTGCAGCCGTTACAGAAACTGCAGAAGATTGGCGGCAGCCATTAATAGACTACCTGTGAACAGGAAATCTACTGGACGATAAGTCATTAGCCCATCAAATTAAGAAAAGAACTCTATCTTACGCATTAATAAACAATACGTTATACAGAAGGTCTTTTGATCAGATGTGGTTAAGGTGCCTAAGCGGGTCTGAAGCTCGTGAAATTGTCAAAGAAGTGCACTCAGGACTCTGTGGCACTCATCAGTCGGGTCGGAAGATGAAAATGAAGATTAAAAGACTAGGCTACTACTGGCCCTCGATGATGACCAATTGCATGAAGGTCGCCAAGAGTTGTCACCAATGCCAAGTGCATGGAGTGGTTCTACATCAACCTCCAAATGTGCTACATCCGACAATCGTGTCGTGGCCATTTGGGTGTTGGGGCACAGATATAGTGGGTCCGATATAACCGCCTTCCTCGAGAGGACATAGCTTCATTCTGGCAGCTACAGATTATTTTTCCAAGTGAGCATAAGCGGTACCGCTCAGGGAAGTAAAAGCACACCATGTGTTGCAGTTCTTCAAGAATCAGGTTGTCTGCCATTTTGGGGTACCGCGTAGAATCATTTCAGATAACGAGTCAGCATTCAAAAGTACAAAGATCAACTGTTTTGTCAGAAGGTACGGGATCGACTGGCGCTATTCAATGATTTACTACCCAAGAGCAAACGGCTTGGCCGAGGTTTTTAATAAAACTCTCATTCAAATTATAAAGAAAACTTTGGACGACAACAACATAAATTGGCACGAGAAGTTGTTAGAAGCCTTATGGGCCTACAGGACGACTTTCAGAACTCTTACTCAGTCTACGCCCTACGCTCTAGTGTACGGGTCCGAGGCAGTGCTACCCTTGGAAGTTCAGCTTCCATCACTTAGAATTGCAGTTGCAGAGAAGATTACTATAGAAGAAAATGCCAAATTACGACTGAAAGAATTAGAAGGCTTGGAAGAGAAACGACTTTCAGCGCAGCAGAATTTGGAACTGTATCAAGCCACGATGATCCAGGCCCACGATAAGCTGGTCCGCCAAAGGACATTTAAAGTCGGTGACTTGGTTCTAGTCCTCGGGAGACCTATTCTTGCACACCGCAAGATAGGAGGTAAATTTGAACCAACTTGGGAGGGGCCATTCGTGGTCGAGATAGTCTACTCAGGAGACTTTTACCAACTTGTGAATTGCCAGGGAGAACTGTTGACCTCATTTTTGATGAGGTCTTTTGCTTCTCTCTTTAGTACTTAGGATCTAGCCTTAGGCTTTTCCTTTGACTAATCTTAGAGGACTATAAATGGAACCCACTTCTTGACTCCCTACAAACCCCACAAGCTTGATTGTAGACCCCTAATCACCTAGAGGGTTGAAATCAAATGTGGAGGTTTAAAGGATGAGTTCCCTATAGGACTTCTTGGCCATAAGAATACCCTGGATGGCCTGGTTTAGTGAGGGTTGACTTGCACATACACTACACTCTCACACACATCCCAAGTCCTAAAACCTTACTCTCACTCAACTTGACTTCATGACTCATGTAGGTAATTCATATGGATGGTCCTTAACCCCTAAATGCCTCAAATGAGTCCTCTCATGGCTCATATGGGCTTAATATGGCTTCATGGCTCAACCAAAGTGATCCCATTTCACTTACAATTGATCAATCTTCCTTTTTTCAAAATTTCAATTTTTGACCCCCGGGGCCCCGGACCCACCAAACCTACCAAATACCCTTGAAATGACCCAAAATTTGCAAAATTACCTAAATTACCCAAGATCCCTCAAAATCAATCCCAAACACTTCCCACCACTAAAATTGATCATCTTTGGCCAAAAATACCAAAATTTCCAAAAATACCCCTAAACCCCCCCAAAATTACCAAAATACCATTTTACCCCAAAAATCCAAAAATTCTAAAAATTTTTAAAAAAATTCGAGAAAATCCCAAATATTCTCAATTTCATTTTGTTCAACTACACCATGGGCCAATTTTGCCAATTTACCCCACTTTTACCAGAACCCCCAATTTGACCCATTTTCAACCCAAGTGAACCCAATGTCAAACCAAACCACCCCAATTGACCTCAATTTTGGTCCAATTCAATTCTAAGCTTCAATTCAATATCCCCAATATCAATTTAGACCAAATACAAGTCCAATTTTATTGACATTTGAGCCCAATTTCAATTTGAAGCCTAAGGCCCAATTTTGGCCCATGACCTAAACCTAGCCCAAACCAACCCAACTCAACTCCAATTAACCCCAAATCTTCTCTAAAACCTTCCTAACATCCCCAAAAGCAAAACACTAACAAGATTTACCCCAAATTTGAACCTAAACTCCACCCAAACCTAACCCAAAACCAAAATCTCCATTTTTGGCCTAAACCCAAACCTAACCCAAATAGGCTCAAATCCCAAAATCAAAGCCCAACCAAAGTTGAGAACTCTTTGTAACACTCCCATAAACATTTCCCAACATTAATTTTACATCAAATCCAACAATAGCCCAACCTTAGCTCAAGTTAGCCCAATTTGACCCACTTTGGCCCCTTTAACTAAAAAGCCCAAATTCAACCCAATTCTACTCCAAATCACACCAAATCTCTTCTAAAATCTTCATGACACGTGCCTAAACCAATCCCAACATTTATTTGGCATGGTCTTTCACAAAATTCGTCATCCAAAAGGCCATTTTGAAATATAAAGGCCCACCCATTTAAGCCTTTTAAAAGCCCATCCAAAACCATTTCAAAAGCCCAAGTTTTCAATCCAAAGCCCACATGACACTTCCATCTCATCATCCATTTAATTAAATCACTCCCTATGTTTCAAATTCATCATTGAATTTTTCTAAACTAAGCCATGTGCCAAATTACCCCTAAATACCAAAAAATCCTTAAAACCCTTTTTCATGAAAGAAGCCAACCTTTTCCAAGCCAAATGTAAGCCAAATGTGAGCCATTTGCAAGCCATATGAAGCCATGAGAGTTTTGACACCTCACCATGTCGTTTATGGCAAATGGAGGGGCCCCTTTCTTAAGCCTTCCTTAAGCCTTTTTAACCTCATCCATGATACACACTAAACCAAGTTAGCCACCTAATCCTTGATGGAGACTATACCATTTCCTCTTGGCTGACCCAAATGAACCTGTTCAGCCTAGATCCGGGCCTTGGGTGGTGCACCAAGCCCAAAACCATGGGTTGACCCATTTGAACCCAAAATAACCTTCTCCCCATGCCATTTCAATCCAACTCCTTTACACATGTCCAAAGCCGATTGTTGGCACCAAACTCAAGCACCGACCTCCCGACCACGAGGGTGACCTATGCCAGCCTGGCCAGCCACCACGGCCGCCGGAAACCACCGAGCCGAGAGCCTTAATTTGAATCAAAAATTCAATTTGAATTAGCCGACTTGTCCCAACCTAAATGGCCGATGCAGTTGTTCTTCCCTTGCCACCGAGCAGTTGATCCGAAGCCTCCAATTGCCCACTAGGAAGCCCTCCAAGCCACCTCTATTTAAACCCACTCACCTCTCGGCCAAAAAAGGTGATGAACCGGATCTTAAGGAAACTCGCGCAAAATTGCACCAAGACCTTCTCCTAACCTCAGAGCGAGTTGATCCCAGGTGTTCCTTTGCCCTAAGCCCCAGTTAACGGAGCTCGATTTCGAGTTGAAAATCCACCCGAAAAACAGGACACTTCACCACAGTGAGCCAATCTTCAAATTGATTGACCCTACACCTTCACCAGACCAAGAGGAGAAGTTTCCCAGCAAAAGCCCCCTCACCATGCCAGCCATTGCTTCTAGCCTCCAAGCTTTGTGATCGGCCTTGGTCACTTTCATACTTAGACAATTCCCCAGAGTCAGGGACTTCATCTGGAGCTTTCTTGGACTCAATCGAAGGTGACACAACCCTCAGATCAAAGCTTCACTTCTCTGAGCAAAGGTATGAACTCATTCTTCCTCCCGAGCTTCTAGCAATTCTCTATTTTTTTGGGTTAATTTCATAGCTTATAAACTGTATGGATGTGTTCGTCTCTTTAAGAAGAATCGATAGAGTATAAGAACTTAAAAATCCATTGAGAATCGAGAGAGATATTAGGGTTTGAGTGTGGATGGTCACGGGTGCACACCAGTCGTAGACGATGACCAGGAGCCGTTGGATCGCGTGTGTATCGAGCGGATGGTCGAGATCAAGCCGGACAGCGGAATGTTACGTGAACCGCGGGCCCCTGGAGTGCTGAGTCAGATGGCGGCGCCGAATCACAGAGCGACGCGTGGGCTTTCGATCCGCCTTAGGTTGACGCGGTGCCGAGTCGGATAAGTAGGAAATTAGGGTATTTTTGAATTATTTAAATGCCCTGAACTTCAAAAATTCATATCTTTGCATAGAAAAATAAAAAAAATAAAATTAAAATACCCTCTTGCTCAGTGAACAGAGGAGAATAATGTGGAAAAGAAATCAAGTTAATTGGATGAGTATTTTATTTTTAATAATTTATTTACTGTTTCCAATGTTTTGATTCTCCATTTGCATAGACAATTCACCATGACATGAGACCATAGGGCTTTTGAAGCCTCTAATCTTGGAAACATTCCCTGAATTTTTCAAGGTTAGAAACCATCTCTGTGAAGAGTTATTGATTTTTCAAGTTCATGTCACTGTTTTAGGTATTTTAATTCCCATAATTAGCATGTTGTAAAATAAATTTTAGGAAAATTTGGTGATGTTTCTTAGGACCAAAGGACCTTATGAAAAATATATTTTGAGTTAATTCATTCATAATAACCTTAATTGGCCTAAACTCCAAAATATGAATTTGAATTAATTAGGGTTAACCACACACCAAACTGACTTGAAAATAATTCTCCATTGATTTTTAGGGTCAAAAGAACCTTACATAAAATTTTGAAATCAATTGGACTTAATTAACCCCACCAAATGGATTGATTAAGCCTCATAAGCAAAATGAAACTTTAAAAATTCATAACATCAAAAATACTTTTCAAAAATTCATAAAACTGGTTTTGGAGCTTCTCTGATATCAGGGGAGTTCAGGAAAATTAAAATTGGAATTTTCTAAAAAAGTTGATTTTTCACAATATTTTAATATTTTAATAATTAAAAAAATAATAAAAATCACAAAAATATTAAAAATCATAAAAATGTCACATTTTGACTCCTAATCACTTAGGAACAAACCAAATATTTTTCCTAAGTCCCTAGAATAAGATATTGAATTTTAAAGGCTTAATGTAATTTTTAATATTAAAAAAATGAATTTTTAACCTCTTCACTAAAATAATTCTAATAAATCAAAGAAAAATCAAAAAATTATAAAGTTTTTTTCTCTAGACTCCTTAAGGTCAAAGAAATTTAAGAAAAATATAAAATCTATTTTTCAACTTTTATTTTATTTTGAAATTAATTATTACTCTAAACCTCACAATAATTATAATAAATAAAATATAATTCAAAAAATCACAAAAGTTGGGCTAAGTGGTCCTCTGGTCATTAGGAATATCCCATAATTTTTTAAAGGATAGAAACCTTTTCTTGGTCATGTTGTTGAATTTTCTTTAAAAACCCCTATTTTCTACTAAAAATAATTATATAAATAAATAAAATTCAAAAAAATCACATTTTATCCTCTAATACCTTAATTGACATATGAGTAAGGTGACATAAAAATTTCAAATTCATTTGAGCTCAATTTAGTGAGTTATGAAATAAATAAGCCTAAAAGGGCATAAAGGTAATTAAAAATTTTAACCCTTAATTAAAACTTTAGGTTTAATCAAAATGGAGGGTAAAATATTTGATTTTTAACTTTCTCTTGGATGAATGAAACTTAGGGAATTTAAGGAGTAGAAACCCATTAAACACTTTGAAAATATCAAAATGAAACTCTAATTAATTAAATAATTTGAATTTTGGAAAGAATATATTTAAAATTTGGATTATTAAAATAGGGATATTATTAAGAGGATATTCATTCTTTAATTTAAATGATTTTAACTTTCAATTATCTTAGTATTTCAGATTAATGTTTATGTTTTAAATTTACTTAGATAGAAAGAGGTGTTGAAATTATTGATAAATTTTGATTTACTCTTAATGATTTCATTTAGGTTTGTTGTTAAGTGATTTTAATTTAATTTAATTTAATTTGATTTTAATTTAATTTCATTTCATTTCATTTATTTAATTTAATTTTAATTTAATTTTAATTTTTTAGTTTAATTTTAATTTTAATTTAATTTTAATTTAATTTTATTTATCTTAATTTAATTTTAATTTAATTTAATAACCTCGGAGAAGATTAAAGCTATTTTAGAAATGCCTCCTCCCAAAACTTTGAAACAACTACGATCCTTTTAAGGGAAGTTGGCATATCTTCGACGCTTTATCTCGAACTTGTCAGGTAGGTGTCAGCCCTTCTCGGCATTAGTTAAAAAGGACGCCAAATTCATTTGGGATGATAAATGCCGATGGGCTTTCGAGGACGTTAAGCAATATTTAATGACACCTCCTCGTCTTAGCGACCCTGGCCTCGTGTAGACCGTTGATACTTTATACCGCGGCCTTAGACGATTCTCTCGGAGCTCTCGCTAGCCTGTGTCAATGACGAGGGAAAAGAAAACGCTCTCTACTACCTAAGCCGTCGTCTAATCCCGACGGAAGTAAAGTATCCTCCGATTGAGAAGCATTGTTTGGCCCTAATCTTCGCCGCTCAAAAGCTCAGGCATTACATGCTTTCTCATAAGGTCAACCTTATTTCGAGGGTTAATCCGTTGCAATACTTGATGACCCGACCGACGCTTTCTGGCAGACTTGCCAGGTGGTCGATGATACTATTGCAATTCGACATAACTTTCGTTCCTCTTCGCGCTGTAAAGGGACAAGTCCTAGCAGACTTCCTTGTAGCACACCCTTTACCGACAGATTCGCCCTCGACGACGATTTGCCTGACGAGCAGAAAATGAGACTAGAAGACCCTGATGATCGATGTTGGCAACTATACTTCGATGGTGCGTCCTCAGCACAGAAGAACAAGGAATTGCAAACGATAGTGCCCGGTAAGGCAGGAATCGGACTAATCTTTATAACACCGGAGCGGGGAATGTTAAGGTACTCCTACCACTTAACAGAACTGTGTACAAACAACAAAGTGGAATACGAAGCCCTCATAACAGGATTGGAATTAACCATTCAGATGGGAATAACGGACATCAACATCTACGGAGATTCTCAGTTGATCATTCAACAGGTCGCCGGACAGTACAGAATTTTAAAGCCAAGACTCGAGCAGTACTTTCAGTACGCCATGAAATTGTTGAAACAAATTCCAAAAGTAACAATCTACAAGATTCCCAGAAGAGAAAATGCTCTCGCCGATGCGTTAGCCCGCCTTGCAAAGGAATTTGCCTGCTTGCAGAATGAGTCAGTTGAAGTGTCAGCTCAAGGACGAGTTACCTATTAGGTCATAGACTTGGTAATTAGGTCAAGAATTGACCATTTTGACCGAAGATGACTTTTTGGTCAAAAATTGATATATTGGGTCAATGGGTTGATCATTGGGTCAGAAATTGACCATTTTGACCAAAGTTGACTTTTTTTGTCAAATGTTGACCTATTGGGTCAATGGGTTGGTCATTGGGTCAATGATTGACCATTTTGACCAAAGATGAGTTTTTGGACACAAATTGGCTTGCTGGGTCAATGATTGGTCATTAGGTCAAAATTGACTATTTTGACCACAATTGTCTTTTTGGTCAAAAGTGAACATATTAAGCCAGTGGGTTGGTCATTGGGTCAAGGATTAATCATTTAGGCCAAAGTTGACTTTTTTTGTCAAATGTTGACCTATTCGGTCAATGGGTGGTCATTAGGTCAAAAATTGACTATTTTGACCAAAATTAAAATTTTGGTCAAAAGTTGACCCATTGGGTCAGCGGGGTGGTCATTAGGTCAGAATTTGACCATTTTGACGAAAGTTGACTTTTTGGTCGAATGTTGACCTATTTTGCTCAATGAGATGGTAATTGGGTCAAAAATTGACCATTTTGACCAAAGACAACTTTTTGTTCAAAAGTTGATCTATTGGGTCAATCGGTTGTTCGTTGGGTCAAAAATTGACCATTTTGACCAAAGTTGACTTTTTGGTCAAAAGTTGATCTATTGGTCAATGAGTTGGTAATTGGGTCAAGAATTGATAATTTTGACTGAAGATGACTTTCTGGTCAAAATTTGATCTTTTGTGTCAATGGGTTGGTCATTGGGTCAAAAATTGTCTAGTTTGTCCAAAGCTAACTTTTTGGTCAAAATTTGACCTTTTGCGTTAATGGGTGGTCATTAAGTCAAAAATTGACTCTTTTGACTAAAATTGATTTTTTGGTCAAAAGTTGACCTATTAGGTCAATGAGTTTGTCATTGGGTTAACGATTGTCCATTTTGACCAAAGTTGACTTTTTGGTCAGAGATTGATTTATTGGATCAATAATTGGTCATTAGGTAAAAAATTGACTATTTTGACCAAAATTGAATTTTTTGTCAAAAGTTAACCCATTGGGTGAACGAGGAGGTCATTGGGTCAGAAATTGACCATCTTGATGAAAGATGATTTTTTGTTCAAAAGTTGATCTATTGGGTCAATGGGTCAAGGATTGACCATTTTAACCAAAGTTGACTTTTTTGTCAGAGATTGGCTTACTGGGTCATTAATTGGTCATTAGGTCAAAAATTGACTATTTTGACCAAAATTAACTTTTTGGTCAAAAGTTAACCTATTGGGTCAATGGGTTGGTCATTAGGTCAAAAATTGACCATTTTGACAAAAGTTGACTTTTTGGTCAAAAGTTGACCTATTGAGTCAGTTGGGTGGTCATTAAGTCAAAAATTGACTATTTTGACCAAAATTGACTGTTTGGTCAATAGTTGCCCTATTGGGCCAATGAGTTGGTCATTATGACCAAATTGACTATTTTGACCAAAATTGACTTTTTAGTCAAAAATTGACCTATTGGGTCATTGGGTCAAAGATTGACCATTTTGACCTTAGTTGACTTTTTGGTCAAATGTTGACCGATTGGGTGAATGGGTTAGTTATTGGGTCAAGTATAGACCATTTTGACCAAAACTGACTTTTTGGGCATAGATTGACTTATTGGGTCATTACAGATCATTAATTCAAAAATTGACTATTTTAACCTAAATTGAATTTTTGGTCAAAATTTAACCCATTAGATCAATGGGGTGGTCATTGGGTCAGCAGTTGACCATTTTAAACAAAGTTTTCGTTTTGGTCAAAAGTTGAAATATTGGGCCAATGTGGTGGTCATTAGGTAAAAAATTGACTTTACGGTCAAAAGTTGAACTATTAGGTCAATGGGTTTATCATTGGGTTAAGGATTGACCATTTTGACCAAAGTTGACTTTCTGGTCAGAGATTGACTTATTGGGTCAATAATTGGTCATTAGGTTAAAAATTGACTATTTTAACCAAAATTGAATTTTTGGTCAAATGTTAACCCATTGGGTTAACGGGGTGGTCATTGGGTCAGAAATTGACTATTTTGACCAAAGTTGACATTTTGGTCAAAAGTTCGCATATTTTGACCAAAATTGAATTTTTGGTCAAAAGTTAACCCATTAGGTCAACGGGGTGGTCATTGGGTCAGAATTCACCAATTTGACCAAAGTTCATTTTTTGGTCAAAAGTTCACCTATTTGCTCAATAAGTGGGTAATTAGGTCAAGAATTGAACATTTTGAATAAAAATGTCTTTTGGTCAAAAGTTAACCTATTGGATCAATGTGTTGGTCATTGGGTAAAAATTTACGATTTTGCCAAAAGTTGACATTTTAGTCAAAAGTTGACCTATTGGGTCAATGGGTGGTCATTAGGTCAAAAATTGACTATTTTGACCAAAATTGACTTTTTGGTCAAAAGTTGACCTTTTGGGTCAATGGGTTTGTCATTGGGTCAAGGATTGTCCATTTTGACCAAAGTTGACTTTTTGGTCAGAGATTGACTTATTGGGTCAATAATTGGTCATTAATTCAAAAATTGATTGTTTTGGTCATTAGGTCAAAAATTGACTATTTTAACCAAAATTAAATTTTTGATCAAAAGTTGACCCATTGGGTCAACAGGGTGGTCATTGGGTCAGAAGTTGACCATTTTGACCAAAGTTGACTTTTTGGTCAAAAGTTGACATATTTGGTCAATGAGTTCGTAATTGGGTCAAAAATTGACCATTTTGACCAAAAATGACTTTTGGGTCAAAAGTTGATCTAGTGGGTCAATGGGTTGGTCATTGGGTAAAAAATTGACCATTTTGACCAAGGTTGCTTTTTTGGTGAAAAGTAGACATATTGGGTCAATGGGTGGTCATTCAACAAAAATTATCTATTTTGACCAAAATTGACTATTTGGTCAAAAGTTGACCTATTGGGTCAATGGGTTTGTCATTAGGTCAAGGATTGACTATTTTGACCAAAGTGGACTTTTTGGTCAGAAATTGACTTATTGGGTCAATAATTGGTCCTTAGGTCAAAAATTGACTATTTTGACAAAAAGTAATTTTTTGGCAAAAGTTAGCCCATTGGGTCAACGGGGTGGTCACTAGGTCAGAAATTGAACATTTTGACCAAACTTGACGTTTTGGTCAAAGTTGACATTTTTGGTCAATGAGTTGGTAATTTGGTCAAGAATTGACCATTTTGACCAAAAATGACTTTTTGGTCAAAAGTTGACCTATTGGGTCAATGGGTGGTCATTATGTCAAAAATTGACTATTTTGACAAAAATTCACTATTTGGTCAAAAGTTGACCTATTGGGTCAATGGGTTTATCATTGGGTCAATGATTGACCATTTTCACCAAAATTGACTTTTGGTCAGAGATTGACTTATTAGGTGAATAATGTCATTAATTCAAAAAATGACTATTTTGACCAAAATTAACTTTTTGGTCAAAAGTTGACCTATTAGGCCAATGGATTGGTCATTGTGTCAAGGATTAATCTTTTTGACCGAAATTGACTTTTTAGTCAAAAGTTGACCTATCAGGTCAACGGGTTGGTCATTGGATCAAGGATTGACCATTTTGACTAAAGTTGACTTTTCGGTCAGAGATTGGCTTACTGGGTCAATATTTGGTCATTAGGATAAAAATTAACTATTATGACCAAAATTTGATCTATTGGGTTAATGTGTTAGTCATTGGGTCAAAAATTGACCATTTTGACCAAAGTTGACTTTTTGGTCAAAAGTTGACCTATGTGGTCAATGGGTGGTCATTAGTTCAAAAATCGACTATTTCGACCAAAATCGAATTTTTGGTCAAAAGTTTTCCGATTGGGTCAATGGGTTTGTCAATGGTCAAGGATTGTCCATTTTGACAAAAGTTGACTTTTTGGTCAGGTATTGACTTGTTGGGTTAACGGGTTGCTCGTTGGGTCAGGGATTGACCATTTAGACCAAAGTTGACTTTTTGGTTAGAAATTGACTTATTTAGACAATAATTGGTCATTAGGTCAAAAATTGATTATTTTGACCAAAATTAAATTTTTGGTGAAAAGTTGACCCTTTGGGTCAGAAATTGACTATCTTGACCAAAGTTGACTGGTCAAAAGTTGACCTCTTTGGTCAATGAGTTGGTAATTGGGTCAAGAATTGACCACTTTGAACAAAGATGACTTTTTGGTCAAAATTTGATCTATTGGGTCGATGGGTTAGTTAGTGGGTCAAAAATTGACCATTTTGGCCAAAAGTTGACCTATAGGGTTAATGGGTGGTAATTAGGTCAAAAATTGACTTTTCAGTCAAAAGTTGACCTATTGGGTCAATGGGTTTTTCAATGGGTCAAGAATTGACTATTTTGACCATAGTTGACTTTTTACCCATTGGGTCAACGGGGCGGTCATTGGGTCAGAAATTGACCATATTGACCAAAGTTGACTTTTTTGAAAAAATTTGACATTTTTAGTCAATGAGTTGGTAATTGAGTCAAGAATTACCCATTTTGACCAAAGATGACATTTTTGGTCAAAAGTTGACTTAATTGGTCAATGGGTAAAAAATTGACCAATTTGACCAAAGTTGACATTTTGGTCAAAAGTTAACCTATTGGGTCAATGAGTGGTCATTAGGTCAAAAATTGACTATTTTGACGAAAATTAAATTTTTGGTCAAAAATTAACCCATTGGGTCGCGGGGTGGTCATTGGGTCAGAAATTGACCATTTTGAAGAAAGTTGACTTTTTGGTCGAAAGTTGACCTATTTTGCTCAATGAGTTAGTAATTAGGTCAAAAATTGATCATTTTAATCAAAGACGACTTATTGTTCAAAAGTTGATCTATTGGGTCAATCGGTTGTTCGTTGGGTCAAAAATTGACCATTTTGACCAAAGTTGACTTTTTAGTCAAAAGTTGATCTATTGGTCAATGAGTTGGTAATTGGGTCAACAATTGACAATTTTGACCGAAGACGACTTTCGATCAAAATTCGATCTTTTGGGTTAATGAGTCGGTCATTGGGTCAAATATCGACTATTTCGACCAAAGTTAACTTTTTGGTCAAAAGTCGACCTATTAGGTCAATGGGTGGTCATTAAGTCAAAAATCGACTATTTTAACTAAAATCGACTTTTGGTCAAAAGTTCGACCTATCGGGTCAAGGATCGTCCATTTCGACCAAAGTCGATTTTTGGTCAAGAGATTTACTTATCGGGTCAATAATCGGTCATTAGGTCAAAATTGACTATTTTGACTAAAATTGAATTTTTGTCAAAAGTTAACCCATTGGGTGAACGGGGAGGTCATTGGGTCAGAAATTGACCATCTTGACGAAAAATGATTTTTTGTTCAAATGTTGATCTATTGGGTCAAGGATTGACAATTTTAACCAAAGTTGACTTTTTGGTCAAATATTGGCTTACTGAGTCAATAATTGGTCATTAGGTCAAAAATTGACTATTTTGACCAAAATTAACTTTTTGGTCAAAAGTTGACCTATTAGGTCAATGTGTTGGTCATTGGGTCAAAATTTGACCATTTTGACAAAAGTTAACTTTTTGGTCAAAAGTTGACCTTATTGAGTCAATTGGGTGGTCATTAAGTCAAAAATTGACTATTTTGACGAACATTGACTTTTTGGTCAATAGTTGACCTATTGGGCCAATGAGTTGGTCATTGTGACTAAATTGAGTATTTTGACCAAAATTGACTTTTTAGTCAAAAGTTAACATATTGGTTCATTGGGTCAAAGAATGATCATTTTGAACATAGTTGACTTTATGGTCAAAAGTTGATCGATTGGGTGAATGGGTTAGTTAATGAGTCAAGGATAGACCATTTTGACCAAAGTTAACTTTTTGGTCATAGATTGACTTATTGGGTCAAAAATTGGTGATTAATTCAAAAATTGACTATTTTAACCAAAATCAAAGTTGAACTATTGGGTTAATGGGTTGGTCTTTGGGTCAAAATTGACCATTTTGACCAAACTTGATTTTATGGTCAAAAGTTGACCTATTGGGTCAATGGGTTGTCATTAGGTCAAAAATTGACTATTTCAACTAAAATTGACATTTTAGTCAAAACTTGACCTATTGGGTCAATGGGTTTGTCATTGGGTCAAGAATTGACCATTTTGACCAAAGTTTACTTTTTGGTCAGAAGATCGACTCTATCGGGTCAATAATTGGTCATTCGGTCAAAGATCGATCATTTCGACCAAAATTGACTTTTCGGTCAAAAGTTAACCTATTGAGTCAATCGGGTGGTCATTAGATCGAAATTGACCATTTTGACGAAACTTGACTTTTTGGTCAAAAGTTGACCTGTTTGGTTAAAGAGTTGGTAATTTTGTCAAGAATTGACCATTCGGCCAAAGATGACTTTTTGTCAAAAGTTGACCTATGGGGCCAATGGGTTAGTCATTGTGTAAAAAATTGATCATTTTAACCAAAGTTAACTTTTTGGTCAAAAGTTGACCTATTGGGTCAATGGGTGGTCATTAAGTCAAAAATTGATTATTTTGACCAATATTTACTATTTGGTCAAAAGTTGACCTATTGGGTCAATGGGTTTTTCATTGGGTCAAGGATTGACCATTTTGACCAAAGTTGACTTTTTGGTCAGAGATCGACTTATTGGGTCAATAATTGGTCATTAATTCAAAAATTGACTATTTTCACCAAAATTGACTTTTTGGTCAAAAGTTGATCTATTAGGCCAATAGGTTGGTCATTGGGTCAAGGATTGATCATTTTGACCGAAGTTGACATTTTGGTCAAAAGTTGACATATTAGGTCAATGGGTTCGTCATTAGGTCAAGGATTCACCATTTTGACCAAAGTTGACTTTTTGGTCAGAGATTGGCTTACTTAGTCAATTATTAGTCACTAGGTAAAAAATTATCTATTTTGACCAAAATTGAATTTTTTGGTCAAAAGTGGACCTATTGGGTCAATGGGTTGGTCATTAGGTCAAGGATTGACCATTTTTACCAATGTTGACTTTTTGGTCAGAGATTGACTTATTGTGTCAATAATTGGTCATTAGGTCAAAAATTGATTATTTTGACCAAAATTAAATTTTCGGTCAAAAGTTGACCCATTGTGTCAACGGGTGGTCATTGGGTCAGAAATTAACCATTTTGACTAATGTTGACTTTTTCGCCAAAAGTTGACCTATTTGGTCAATGAGTTGGTAATTGGGTCAAAAATTGACTATTTTGACCGAAGATGAAATTTTGGTAAAAATTTGATCTATTAGGTTAATGGGCAAGTCATTGGGTCGAGGATTTACCATTTTGACCAAAGTTGATCTTTTGGTCAAAAGTTGACCTATTCGGGCAATGGTTTGGTCATTTGGTCAAGGATTGACCATTTTGACCAAATTTAACTTTTTATTTAGAGATTAACTTATTAGGTCAATAAATAGTCATTAGGCCAAAATTTGGTTATTTTGACAAAAATTAAATTTTTGATCAAAAGTTGACCCATTAGGTCAACGGGGTGGTCATTGGGTCAGAAATTGACCATTTTGAACAAAGTTGACTTTTTGGTCAAAAGTTGACCTATTTGGTCAATGAGTTGGTAATTGGGTTAATAATTGACCATTTTGACCGAAGATAACTTTTTTGGTCAAAATTTTATCTATTGGGTCAATGAGTTGTCATTGGGTCAAAAATTGACTATTTTGACCAAAGTCGGCTTTCGGTAAAAAGTTGACCTGTTGGGTCAATGAGTTGTCATTAGGTTAAAAATTGACTATTTTAACCAAAATTGACTTTTTGGTCAAAAGTTGACCTATTGGGTCAATGGGTTTGTCCTTGGGTAAAGAATTGACCATTTTGACCTAATGATTAGTCTTTAATTCAAAAATTAACTTTTTTGACCAAAATTGACTTTTAGGTCAAAAGTTAACGTATTAGGCATTGCAATGGGTTGGTCATTGGGTCAAGGATTGACCATTTTGACCAAAGTTGAATTTTTGGTCAGAGATTGGCTTACCGGGTCATTAATTGGTCATTAGGTCAAAATTTATTATTTTGACCAAAATTGACTTTTTAGTCAAAGTTGACCTATTGGGTTAATGAGTTTGTCATTGGGTCAAGGATTGACCATTTTGACCAAAGTTGCCTTTTTGGTCAGAGATTAACTTATTTGGTAAATAATTGGTCTTTAGGTCAAAATTTGATTATTTTGACCAAAACTAAATTTTTTTTCAAAAGTTGACCTATTAAGTCACGGGGTGATCATTGGTTCAGAAATTGACCATTTTGACCAAAGTTGACTTTTTGGTCAAAAGTTGATCAATTTGGTCAATGAGTTGGTAATTGGGTCAAGAATTGACCATTTTGACCGAAGTTGACTTTTTGGTCAAAAGTTGATCTATTGGGTCAACGGGTTGGTCATTGGGTCAAAAATTGACCATTTTGACCAAAGTTGACTTTTTGGTCAAAAGTTGACCTATTGGGTTAATGAGTGTTCATTAGGTCAAAAATTGACTATTTTGACCAAAATTGACTTTTTGGTCAAAAGTTGACCAATTGGATCAATGGGCTCATCATCGAGTTAGGGATCGACCATTTCGACCAAAGTCGACTTTTGGTCAGAAATTGACCTATTGGGTCAATAATTAGTCATTAGGTCAAAAATTGAATATTTTGACCAAAATTGAATTTTTAGTCAAAAGTTTACCCATCGGGTCAACGGGGTGGTCATTAGGTCAGAAATTGACCATTTTGACCAAAGTTGCCTTTTTGGTCAAAAGTTGACATATTTGGTCAATCAGTTGGTAATTAGGTCAACATTTGACCAAAGATGACTTTTTAGTCAGAAGTTGACATATTGGGTCAATGGGTTGGTCATTGGGTCAAAAATTGACCAATTTGACCAAAGTTTAGTTTTTGGTCAAAAGTTGACCTATTGGGTCAGTGGGTGGTCATTAAGTTAAAAATTAATTATTTCGACCAAATTTGACTTTTTGGTCAAAAGTTGTCCTATTGGGTCAATGGGTTTCTCATTGAGTCAATGACTGACCATTTTGACAAAAGTTGACTTTTTGGTCAGAGATTGACTTATTGGGTCAATAATTGGTCATTAATTCAAAAATTGACTATTTTGACCAAAATTAATTTTTTGGTTAAAAATTTACCTATTAGGCCAATTAGTTGGTCATTGGGTCAAGGATTGATCATTTTGACCAAAGTTGACTTTTTGGTCAAAAGTTGACTTATTGGGTCGATGAGTTGGTTATTAGGTCAAAAATTGACTATTTTGACCAAAATTAACTTTTTGGTCAAAAGTTGACCTATTGGGTCAATGGGTGATCATTAGGTTAAAAATTGACTATTTTGACTAAAATTGACTTTTTGGTCAAAAGTTAAACTATTTGGTCAATGGGTTCATCATTAGGTCAAGGATTGACCATTTTTGACAGAAGTTGACGTTTTGGTCAGAGATTGACTTCTTGGGTCAATAATTGGTCATTAGGTTAAAAATTGACGATTTTGACCAAAATTTAATTTTTGGTCAAAAGTTAACCCATTGGGTTAACGGAGTGGTCATTGGGTCAGAAATTGACCATTTTGACCAAAGATGACATTTTGGTTAAAAGATGACCTAATTTGACTAAAATTTAATTTTTCTTTAAAAGTTAATCCATTGGGTTAACGGGGTAGTCATTAGGTCTGAAATTGACCATTTTGACCAAAGTTGACTTTTTGGTCAAAAGTTGACCTATTTGGTCAATGAGTTGGTAATTGGGTCAAGAATTGACCATTTTGACCAAAGATGACTTTTTGGTCAAGAGTTGACCTATTGTGACAATGGGTTGGACATTGGGTCAAAAATTGACCATTTATAACAAAGTTGACTTTTTGGTCAAAAGTTGCCCTATTGGGTCAATGGGTGGTCATTAGGTTAAAAATTGACTATTTTGACCAAAATTGACTTTTGGTCAAAAGTTGACATATTGGGTCAATGGGTTTGTCATTGGGTAAAGGATTGACCATTTGATCAGAGAATGACTTATTGGATCAATAATTGGTCATTAATTCAAAAAATGACTATTTTGGTCATTAAGTCAAAAATTGACTATTTTGACCAAAATTAAATTTTTAGCCAAAAGTTGACCCATTGGGTCAACGGGGTGGTCATTGGTCAGAAATTGACCATTTTGACCAAAGTTGACTTTTTGGTCAAAAGTTGACCTATTTGGTCAATGAGTTCGTAATTGGGTCAAAAATTGACCATTTTGACCAAAGATGACTTTTTGGTCAAAAGTTGATCTATTGGGTCAATGGGTTGGTCATTGGGTCAAAAATTGACCATTTTGACCAAAGTTAACTTTTTGGTCAAAAGTAGACATATTGGGTCAATGGGTGTTCATTCAGCAAAAATTGACTATTTTGACCAAAATTGTCTATTTTGTCAAAAGTTAAACTATTGGGTCAATAGGTTTGTCATTGGGTCAAGGATTGACTATTTTTACCAAAGTTGACTTTTTGGTCAGAAATTGACTTATTGGGTCAATAATTGGTCATTAGATCAAAATTTTACTATTTTGACCAAAAGTAACTTTTTGGTCAAAAGTTGTCATTGGGTCAACGGGGTGGTCATTGGGTCAGAAATTGAACATTTTGACCAAACTTGACTTCTTGGTCAAAAGTTGACCTATTTGGTCAATGAGTTGGTAATTTGGTCAAGAATTGACCATTTTGACCAAAAATGACTTTTTGGTCAAAAGTTGACCTATTGGGTCAATGGGTGGTCATTGGGTCAAAAATTGACCATTTTGACCAAAGTTGATTTTTTTGTCAAAAGTTAACCTATTGGGTCAATGGGTGCTCATTAAGTCAAAAATTGACTATTTTTTGACCAAAATTCACTATTTGGTCAAAAGTTGACCTATTGGGTCAATGAGTTTGTCATTGGGTCAAGGATTGACCATTTTTACCAAAGTTGACTTTTTGGTCAGAGATTGACTTATTGGGTCAATAATTTGTCATTAATTTAAAAAATTACTATTTTCACCAAAATTGACTTTTTGGTCAAAAGTTGACCTATTAGGTCAATGGGTTGGTCATTGGGTCAATGTTTGATCATTTTGACCAAAGTTGACTTTTTAGTCAAAAGTTGACCTATTGGGTCGATGGGTTAGTCATTGGGTCAAGGATTGACCATTTTGACCAAAGTTGACTTTTTGGTCAGAGATTGGCTTACTAAGTCAATAATTGGTCATTATGTCAAAATTTGACTATTATGACCAAAATTAATTTTTTGGTCAAAAGTTGATCTATTAGGTCAATGGGTGGGTCATTGGGTCAAGGATTGACCATTTTGACCATAGTTGACTGTTTAGTCAAAAGTTGACCTGTTGGGTCAATGCATTGGTCATTGGGTCAAGGATTGACCATTTCGACCAAAGTTGACTTTTTGGTCAGAGATTCACATATTGGGTTAATAATTGGTCATTAGGACAAAAAATGATTATTTTGACCAAAATTAAATTTTTGGTCAAAAGTTGACCTATTGGGTCAGAATTTGACCATTTTGACCAAAGTTGACTTTTTGGTCAAAAGCTGACATATTTGGTCAAAGAGTTGGCAATTGGGTAAAGAATTGACCGTTTTGAACGAAGATGACTTTTTGGTCAAAATTTGATCTATTGGGTCAATGGGTCAGTTATAGAGTCAAATATTGACTATTTTGACCAAAGTTGACTTTTTGGTCAAAGTCGACCTATAGGGTCTACGGGTGGTCATTATGTCAAAAATTGACTATGTTGTCCAAAATTAACTTTTTGGTCAAAAGTTGAACTATTGGGTCAATGGGTTTATCATTGGGTCAAGGATTGACCATTTTGACCAAAGTTGACTTTTTTATCAAAGATTGACTTATTGGGTCAATAATTGGTCATTAGGTCAAAAATTGACTATTTTGACCAAAAGAAAATTTTTGGTCAAAAGGTAGCCCATTAGGTTAACGGAGTGGTCATTGGGTCAGAAATTAACCATTTTGACCAAAGTTTACTTTTTGGTCAAAAGTTGACCTATTTGGTCAATGATTTGGTAATTGGGTCAAGAATTAACCATTTTGATTAAGATGACTTTTTGGTCAAAAGTTGAACTATTCGGTCAATGGGTTGTTCATTGGGTCAAAATTTAACCATTTTGACCAAAGTTGACTTTTTGGTCAAAAGTTGACCTATTAGGTCAATGGGTGGTCATTTGGTAAAAAATTGGCAATTTTGACCAAAGTTAACTTTTTGGTCAAAAGTTGACCTATTAGGTCAATGGGTTTGTCATTGGGTCAAGGATTGACCATTTTGACCAAAGTTAACTTTTTGGTCAGAGATTGACTTATTGGGTCAATAATTGGTCATTAATTCAAAAATTGATTATTTTGGTCATTAGGTCAAAAATTGACTATTTTAACCAAAATTAAATTTTTTATCAGAATTTGACTCATTGGGTCAGCGGGGTGGTCATTGGGTCAGAATTTGACCATTTCGATCATAGTTGACTTTTTGGTCAAAAGTTCAACTAATTGGTCAATGAGTTCGTAATTGGGTCAAAATTTGACCATTTTGACCAAAGATGACTTTTTGGTCAAAAAATGATCTATTGGGTCAATGAGTTTGTCATTGGGTCAAAAATTGACCATTTTTACCAAAGTTGACTTTTTGGTCAAAAGTTGACCTATCAGGTCAATAATTGGTCATTTGAAGCAAAGTTGACTATTTTGACCAAAATTGACTATTTGGTCAAAAGTTTACCAATTGGGTCAATGGGTTTGTCATTGGGTCAAGGATTGACTATTTTCACCAAAGTTGACTTTTTTGTCAGAAATTGACTTATTGGGTCAATAATTTGTCATTAGGTGAAAATTGACTATTTTGATCTATTGGGTCTTTGGGTTTGCAATTGTTTCAAGAGTTGAAGATGACTTTTTGGTCAAAATTTGATCTATTGGGTCAATGGGTTATTCATTTGGTCAAAAATTGACAATTTTGACCAAAGTTGACTTTTTGGTCAAAAGTTGACCTATAGGGTCAATGGGTGGTCATTAGGTCAAAAATTCACTGTTTTAACCAAAATTCACTTTTTGGCAAAAGTTGAACTATTGGGTTAATGGGTTTGTCATTGGGTCAAGGATTGACCATTTTGATCGAAGTTGAATTTTTTGTCAGAGATTGACTTATTGGGTCAAATAATTGGTGATTAGGTCAAAAATTAACTATTTTGACCCAAATTGAATTTTTGGTCAAAAGTTAACCCATTGGATTGGGTCAACGGGGTGGTCAATGGGTCAAAATTTGACCACTTTAACCAAAGATGACATTTTGGTTAAAAGTTGACTATTTTGACCAAAATTGAATTTTTTGTCAAAAGTTAACCCATTGGGTTAACGGGGTGGTCATTGGGTCAGAAATTGACCATTTTGACCAAAGTTGACCTATTTGGTCAATGTTTTGGTAATTGGGTCAAAAATTAACCATTTTGATTAAAGATGACGTTTTGGTCAAAAGTTGACCTTTTTGGTCAATAGGTTGTTCATTGGGTCAAAAATTGACCATTTTGACCAAAGTTGACTTTTAGGTCAAAAGTTGACCTATTTGGTCAATGGGTGGTCATTTGGTCAAAAATTGACAATTTTGACCAAAATTAACTTTTTGGTCAAAAGTTGCCCTATTAGGTCAATGGGTTTATCTTTGGGTCAAGGATTGACCATTTTGATCAAAGTTGACTTTTTGTCGAGAGTCGACTTATTGGGTCAATAATTGGTCATTAATTCAAAAATTGACTATTTTGGTCTTTAGGTCAAAAATTGACTATTTTAACCAAAATTAAATTTTTTGTCAAAAGTTGACTCATTGGTCAACGGGGTGGTCATTGGGTCAGAAATTGATCATTTTGACTAAAGTTGACTTCTTTGTCAAAAGTTGACCTACTTGGTCAATGAGTTAGTAATTGGGTCAAGAATTGACCTTTTTGACCGAAGATGACTTTTTGGTCAAAATTTAATCTTTTGGGTCAATGGGTTGGTCTTTGGGTAAAAAATTGAGCATTTTAACCAAAGTTGACTTTTTGGTCAAAAGATGACCTACTGGGTCAATGGGTGGTCATTAGGTCAAAAATTGACTGTTTTGACCAAAATTAATTTTTTGGTCAAAAGTTGACCTAAATGGGTTTGCATTGGATCAAGGATTGTCCATTTTTACCAAAGTTGACTTTTTGGTCAGAGATTGACTTATTGGGTCATTAATTGGTCATTAGGTTAAAAATTGGCTATTTTGACCAAAATTGATTTTTTTAGTCAAAAGTTAACCCATTGGGGGAACGGAGAGGTTATTGGGTCAGAAATTGACCATCTTGACCAAAGATGATATTTTGTTCAAAAGTTGACCTATTAGGTCAATGGGTTGGTCATTGAGTCAAGGATTGACCATTTTAACTAAAGTTGACTTTTTGGTCAGAGATTGGCTTATTGGGTCAATAATTGGTCAATAGGTGAAAGATTGACTATTTTGACCTGAATTGACTTTTTGGTCAAAAGTTGACCTATTGGGTCAATTGGTTGGTCATTGGGTCAAAATATGAGCATTTTAACAAAAGTTGACTTTTTGGTCAAAAGTTGACCTATTGAGTTAATTGGGTGGTCATTAAGTCAAAAGTTGATTATTTTGGCCAAAATTGACATTTTGGTCAATAGTTGACCTATTGGGCCAATGAGTTGGTCATTATGAAAAAATTGACTATTTTGACCAAAATTGACTTTTTAGTCAAAAGTTGACCTATTTGGTCATTGGGTCAAGGATTGACAATTTTGACCATAGTTGACTTTTTGGTCAAAAGTTGACCGATTTGGTGAATGGGTTGGTCATTGGGTCAAGGATAGACCATTTTGACCAAAGTTGACTTTTTGGTCATAGATTGACCTATTGGGTCAATAATTGATCATTAATTCAAAAATTTACTATTGTAACCAAAATTGAATTTTTGGTCAAAAGTTGACCCATTAGGCCAATGGAGAGGTCATTGGGTCAGAAATTGACCATTTTAACCAAAGTTGACGTTTTGGTCAAAAGTTGAAATATTGGGCCAATGGGGTGGTCATTAGGTAAAAAATTGACTTTTTGGTCAAAAGTTGAACTATTAGGTCAATGGGTTTGTCATTGGGTCAAGGATTAACCATTTTGACTAAGGTTGACTTTTTGGTCAGAGATTGACTTATTGGGTCAATAATTGGTCATTAGGTCAAAAATTGACTATTTTAACCAAAATTGAATTTTTTGTCAAAAGTTAACCCATTGGGTTAACGGGGTGGTCATTGGGTCAGAAATTGACCATTTTGATCAAAGATGAGAATTTGGTCTAAAGTTGACCTATTTTGACAAAAATTGAGTTTTTTGTCAAAAGTTAACC
Source organism: Papilionanthe hookeriana x Papilionanthe teres (assembly GCA_022702705.1). NCBI lineage: Eukaryota > Viridiplantae > Streptophyta > Magnoliopsida > Asparagales > Orchidaceae > Papilionanthe > Papilionanthe hookeriana x Papilionanthe teres. Next base: position 140,693,809 of record CM040426.1, read on the forward strand.
CATTGGCTCAACGGGGTGGTCATTGGGTCAGAAATTCACCAATTTGACCAAAGTTGACTTTTTGGTCAAAAGTTAACCTATTTGCTCAATGAGTTGGTAATTGGGTTAAGAATTGAACATTTTGACTAAAGATGAATTTTTGGTCAAAAGTTGACCTATTGGGTTAATGTGTTGGTCATTGGGTCAAAAATTGACGATTTAGACCAAAGTTGACTTTTTATTCAAAATTTGACATATTGGGTCAATTGGTGGTCATTAGGTCAAAAATTGACTATTTTGACCAAAATTGACTTTTTAGTCAAAAGTTAACGTATTGGGTCATTGGGTCAAAGATTGACCATTTTGACCTTAGTTAACTTTTTGGTCAAAAGTTGACTGATTGGGTGAATGGGTTGGTCATTGGGTCAAGGATAGACCATTTTGACCAAAGTTAACTTTTTGGTCATAGATTGACTGATTGGGTCAAAAATTAGTCATTAATTCAAAAATTGACTATTTTATCCAAAATCAAAGTTGAACTATTGGGTCAATGGGTTGGTCTTTTGGTCAAAATTGACCATTTTGACCAAAGTTAACTTTATGGTCAAAAGTTGACCTATTGGGTCAATGTGTTATTGGGTCAATGTGTTGTCATTAGGTCTAAATTGTCTATTTCGACTAAAATTGACTTTTTGGTCAAAATTTGACATATTGGGTCAATGGGCTTGTCATTGGGTTAAGGATTGACCATTTTGACCAAAGTTGACTTTTTGGTCAGAGATTGACTTACTGGGTTAATAATTGGTCATTTGGTCAAAAATTGACTATTTTGACCAAAATTGAATTTTTTGTCAAAAGTTAACCCATTGAGTCAACTGGGGGGTCATTAGGTTAGAAATTGACTATTTTGACAAAAAATTTGACCTATTTGGTCAATGAGTTGGTAATTTGGTCAAGAATTGACCATTCGGCCAAAGATGACTTTTTGGTTAAAAGTTGACCTATGGGGCCAATGGGTTAGTCATTGGGTCAAAAATCGATCATTTTGACCAAAGTTTACTTTTTGGTTAGAAGTTCACCTATTGGGTCAATGGGTAGTCATTAAGTCAAAAATTGATTGTTTTGACCAATATTTACTATTTGGTCAAAAGTTGGCCTATTGGGTCAATGGGTTTGTCATTGGGTCAAGGATTGACCATTTTGACCAAAGTTGACTTTTTTGTCAGAGATTGACTTATTAGGTCAATAATTGGTCATTAATTCAAAAATTGACTATTTTGACCAAAATTGACTTTTTGGTCAAAAGTTGACCTATTAGGCCAATGGGTTGGTCATTGGGTCAAGGATTGATCATTTTAACCAAAGTTGACTTTTTGGTCGAAAGTTGACATATTGGGCCAATGGGTTGGTCATTGGGTCAACGATTCACCATTTTGACCAAAGTTGACTTTTTGGTCAGAGATTGGCTTACTGGGTCAATTATTAGTCACTATGTAAAAAATTGACTATTTTAACCTAAATTGAATTTTTTGGTCAAAAGTGGACCAATTGGGTCAATGGGTTGGTCATTGGGTCAAGGATTGACCATTTTTACCAAAGTTGACTTTTTGGTCAGTGATTGGCTTATTGTGTCAATAACTAGTCATTAGGTCAAAAATTGATTATTTTGACCAAAATTAAATTTTCGATCAAAAGTTGACCCATTAGGTCAATGGGGTGGTGAATGGGTCAGAAATTGACCATTTTGACCAAAGTTGACTTTTTCGCCAAAAGTTGACCTATTTGGTCAATGAGTTGGTAATTGGGTTAAAAATTGACTATCTTGACCGAAGATGATATTTTGCTAAAAATTTTATCTATTAGGTTAATGGGCTAGTCACTGAGCCAAGGATTGACCATTGTAACCAAATTTGATCTTTTGGTCAAAAGTTGAGCTATTGGGTCAATGTGTTGGTCATTGGGTCAAGGATTGACCATTTTGACCAAAGTTAACTTTTAGTCAGAGATTGACTTGTTGGGTCAATAAATGGTCATTAGGTCAAAATTGTTTATTTTGTCAAAAATTAAATTTTTGGTCCAAAGTTGACCCATTAGGTCAACGGGGTGGTCATTGGGTCAGAAATTGACCATTTTGAACAAAGTTGACTTTTTGGTCAAAAGTAGACCTATTTGGTCAATGAGTTGGTTATTGGGTCAAGAATTGACCATTTTGACCGAAGATGACTTTTTTGGTTAAAATTTGATCTATTGGGTCAATTGGTTGGTCATTGGGTCAAAAATTGACTTTTTTGACCAAAGTTAGCTTTTTGGTAAAGAGTTGACCTATTGGGTCAATGGGTTGTCATTAAGTTAAAAATTGGTTATTTTAACCAAAATTAACTTTTTGGTTAAATGTTGACCTATTTGGTCAATGGGTTTGTCATTGGGTCAAGGATTGACCATTTTGACCAAAATTGACTTTTTGGTCAGAGATTGACTTATTGGGTCAATGATTGGTCATTAATTCAAAAATTATCTATTTTGACCAAAATTGAGTTTTTGGTCAAAAGTTGACGTATTAGGCCAATGGGTTGGTTATTGGGTCAATGCTTGACCATTTTGACCAAAGTTGAATTTTTTGTCAGAGATTGGCTTACCGGGTCAAAAATTGGTCATTAGGTTAAAATTGACTACTTTGACCAAAATTGACTTTTTGGTCAAAAGTTGAACTATTGGGTCAATGGGTGGTCTTACGTCAAAAATTGACTATTGATCTATAAAAAAAAACCTATTTGTTTATGTCTTAATTCTTATCAATTTCTATGGATATTATGCCTTAATGAAAGGTATTTTTTTGTGTTTTTGGATGTAGATGATGTAAAAAGGTCCAAAAAGGAAAAAGGAGCAAAAAGGAGCAAAAATGAGCAAAAAAGAGCAAATATGGAGCAAAAAACAAAAAGTATAAAAAAAATATGGCTTGGTGCCTAGGCGCTAGAAGTTGACGCCTAAGCGCCAGAAGTTGGCGCCTAAGCGCCAGACTCGATACAGAAACTGTTAAGTTTTTGACAATGTTAGAACGGTTATTTTGACAGAGTGGCGGTTATTGGACATTCTAGAAGACTGACAGTTGTTCTTGATAATAGGACATGTGATACATTGCATTTGGACGCTCCAAAACGGTTTTAATAGCGAAGAGGTGCGAGCCAAAGTGAAGAGGTGCGAAGAACTGGACTCGGTGTCCGGCGCCTAGGCGCCAGACAGACCTTCTAGAAGATTCATTGAAAGTGGACATGTTTTGAAGAGGTGCCTCGAAGCTGACCCTTGAAGCTTATAAATAGGAGTCCATTTCTTCAGAAAAATGTGCCCCCCATTATAACCCCTTTCTCTTATCCACTTTAGGATCTCTCATCCTTAGAGAGAGAAATAGAGAGATATTTAGGACCACTTTTGTTTAGTTTAGTGAGTTTATTTTCAAGTTGTTGCATACTGGAGTTCATTACACTTGTGGAGTCGGTAGGAATCAGAAGATGCTGTAGAAGGAATATTTGAGATAAGTATTTTATATTTGATTGAAAGTTTATTTATTATGTTTTGCTTGTTTATATTCGATGTGTTACGAGTAGTTAGTTTACTTTCTTCCTTCAATTATGAAGAGATAAATAAGATAATAAAAGATTCGATGGAGAATTGAAATTGAAATGTTTTCGAAACATTGTGATGACATTAATACCTGATCTTACTTTACTTTTTAAATTGGCCATTTAAATTGTTAAAAACTGTTGAAGAGTTTTGAGACCTAGAAGGAGAAAAACTCTTAACTTGTAAGTGTCACATGAATCCTTGGGTAGTCGAAGGCCATGTGCGGAGCTATTCGAGGTGAAGTGCGAATAAATAGGAAGATAAGATTTAAAGGGCGTAGAATTGATAAGTTTTTAGAGTGACGAGACTAAATTCTTATAATTTGATTTATAGATTAGGAAAGGGTCACTAGTAGGGCCGACCATAGCCACCCTTGGACATCTAGTAGTGTGAGTCTAGATTAACCCATTCTCTTAACAATACATCCGGACTCGATGCGTAAATTAGCCGATGTTCTTTGCGTACTGGATCGAAGGGTAAAGAATAGGAATGCTTTATTTGGCACAATACCATAAATAAAATTCTCGACGAATATTAAATTATCTTAAAAATCTTAGATTAATTGAAGGGAAGAAAGTTGTTTATTTTATATAGTTTTCATAAAATCATTGTCTTATTATTGTTTTCTTTATTTGCATCAAGTAAATTAATAGTGATTTATAGTTAGATTAAAATATTAAAAGATTTTTGAAATACAATATTTAGAAAATTTATTACTATAATTTTTCCCCGTGGGATCGATACTGGGGTCTTTGTTTTAAAGCCCTATATTACTTGAAACGATACATATACTTGCGTAGTACTCAAAAGGTATATTAAATATTTTCTTTTTAAAATTATATTTCGCTATATAAACATATATTTAAAAAGTTTTATTTGGTACACATCTATACAGCAAGTTATTCCAGGTCAAGTGTTTCGCGCCTTCGCCAGAAATTAAATTTTCTAGCAGTGGTAACAAATTCTTGTATTTGGAAGTACAAAAATCGGGTCAACTATTTTGAACAAAATTGACTTTTTAGTCAAAAGTTCAACTATTGGGTTAATGGGTTTGTCATTGGGTCAAGGATTCAACATTTTTACCAAAGTTGACTTTTTGGTCAGAGATTAACTTATTTGGTTAATAATTGGTCATTAGGTCAAAAATTGATTATTTTGACCAAAAATAATTTTTTTTTCAAAAGTTGACCTATTGGATCACGGGGTGATCATTGGGTCAGAAATTGACCATTTTGACTAAACTTGACTTTTTTGGACAAAAATTGACCAATGAGTTGGTAATTGGGTCAAGAATTGACCATTTTGACCGAATATGACTTTTTGGTCAAAAGTTGATCTATTGGTTGAATGGGTTGGTCATTGGGTCAAAAATTGACCATTTTGACCAAAATTGACTTTTTGGTCAAAAGTTGACCTATTAGGTCGATGGGTGATCATTAGAGTCGATTATTGATTATTTCGACGAAAATTGACTTTTTGGTCGAAAGTTGACTTATTGAGGTCGATGGGTTTGTCGTTAGGTCGAGGATTGACCATTTTGACCAAAGTTGACTTTTTGGTCGAAATTGACTTATTGGCTCGATAATTAGTCATTAGGTCGAAAATTGAATATTTTGACCAAAATTAAATTTTATGATCAAAAGTTTACTCATGCGAGTCGACGAAGGTGGTCATTAGGTCAGAAATTGATCATTTTGACAAAAGTTGCCTTTTTTGTCAAAAGTTGACATATTTGGTCAATCAGTTGCAAATTGGGTCAACAATTGACCAATTTGATTAAAGATGACTTTTTAGTCAGAAGTTGACATATTGGGTCAATGGGTTGAGTCATTAGGTCGAAATTGACCATTTGACTAAAGTTTAGTTTTTGGTCGAAAGTTGACTATTAGATTGATGGGTGGTCATTAGTCGAAAATTGATTATTTTGACAAAATTTGACTTTTTGGTCGTAGAAGTTGACTGATTGAGGTCATTAGATTGAAGTTAATCATTTTAGCTAAAGTTGACTTTTTGGTCAAAGATTGACTTATTGGTCAATAATTGGTCATTAATTAAAAAATTGACTATTTTGATCGAGATTAATTTTTTTGTTTAAAAATTTACCTATTAGGCCAATTGGTTGGTCATTGGGTCAATGATTGATCATTTTGACCAAAGTTGACTTTTTGTTCAAAAGTTGACTTCCTGGGTCATTGGGTTGGTCATTAGGTCAAAAATTGACTATTTTGACCAAAATTGACTTTTTGGTCAAAAGTTAAACTATTGAGTCAATGGGTTCATCATTGGGTCAAGGATTGACCATTTTTTGACAGAGGTTGACTTTTTGGTCTGAAATTGACTTATTGGGTCAATAATTGGTCATTAGGTTAAAAATTGACGATTTTGACCAAAATTTAATTTTTGGTCAAAAGTTAACCCGATGAGTTAATGGGGTGGTCATTAGTTCGAAATTGACCATTTTGACCAAAGATGATATTTTGGTCAAAAGTTGACCTAATTTAACCAAAATTAAATGTTTGGTCAAAAGTTAACATTGGGTTAACAGGGTCGTCATTGTGTCAGAAATTGACCATTTTGGCAAAAGTTGACATTTTGGTGAAAAGTTGACTCGTTGTAGTCGATGAGTTGAGTAATTAGATTCAAGAATTGACAATTTTGACTAAAGATGACATTTTAGTCGAGAGTTGACCTATTATGACAATGGGTTAGTCATTTAGTCGAAAATTGACCATTTATGACAGAAAGTTGACATTTTGGTCAAAAACTTGACACTATTAGATTGATAGGTGGTCATTAGGTTAAAAATTGACTATTTTGACCAAAATTGACTTTTTGGTAAAAAGTTGACATATTGGGTCAATGGGTTTGTCATTTGGTCAAGGATTGACCATTTGATCAGAGAATGACTTATTGGGTCAATAATTGGTTATTAATTCAAAAATTAACTATTTTGCTCATTAAGTCAAAAATTGACTATTTTGACCAAAATTAAATTTGTAGCTAAAAATTGACTTCGTTGGGTCGATTGCGAGTTGATCGTGGTCGAGAATTGATTCATTTTGACCAAAGTTGACTTTTTAGTCAAAAGTTGATCTGTTTAGTCGATGAGTTCGTAATTAGGTCGAAAATTGACCACTTTGACCAAAGATAACTTTTGGTCGAAGTTGATCTATTGGATCGATGGGTTGCTCATTGGGTCGAAGATTGACCATTTTGACTAAAGTTAGCTTTTTGGTCAAAAGTAGACATATTGGGTCAATGGGTGTTCATTCAACAAAAATTGACTATTTTAACCAAAATTGTCTATTTTGAAAAATATTTAAACTTTTTGGTCAATAGGTTTCTCACCGGGCCAAGGATTGGCTATTTTTACCAAAGTTGACTTTTTGGTCAATAATTGACTTATTGGGTCAATAAGGTCATTAGGTCCAAAATTGACTATTTTATCGAAAAGTAATTTTTGGTCAAAAGTTAGCCATTGAGTCAACAGGGATTAGTCATTAGTCTGAGAAATTAAACATTTTGACTAAATTGGACTTTTGGTCGAAGTTGATCGATTTGGTCAATGAGTTGGTAATTTGGTCGAGAATTGACAATTTTAACCAAAATGAATGTTTGGTCGAAAGTTGACCTATTAGGTCGATGGGTGGTCATTAGGTCAAAAATTGACCATTTTGACGAAAGTTGATTTTTGGTGAAAGTTAACTGTTAGATTGATGGGTGGTCATTAAGTCAAAAATTGACTATTTTTGAACAAAATTCACTATTTGGTCAAAAGTTGACTTATTGGGTCAAAGATTAACCATTTTGACCAAAGTTAACTTTTTGGTCAGAGATTGACTTATTGGGTAAATAATTTGTCATTAATTCAAAAATGACTATTTTCACCAAAATTGACTTTTTGGTCGAAAGTTGACCTTTTAGGTCGATGGGTTTGATCATTAGATCGATGATTGATCATTTTGATAGAAGTTGACATTTTAGTCGAAAGTTGACTATTAGGTCGATGGGTTGGTCATTAGGTCGAGGATTGACCATTTTGACCAAAGTTGACTTTTTGGTTGAAAGTTGACTTATTGGGTCGATAATTGGTCATTAGGTCAAAAGATTGACTATTTTGACCAAAATTGACTTTTTGGTCGAAAGTTGACTTATTAGATCGATGGGTTGGTCATTGGGTCGAAAATTGACCATTTTGACCAAAGTTAATTTTTGGTCGAAAGTTGACTTGTTAGATCGATGCGTTAGTCATTGGTTGAGGATTGACCATTTTGACCAAAGTTGACTTTTTGGTCGAGAGATTGACTTATTAGGTCGATAATTGGTCATTAGGTCGAAAAATGATTATTTTGACCAAAATTAAATTTTTGGTCGAAAGTTGAGCCATTAGATTAACAGGGTGGTCATTGGGTCGAGAATTGACCATTTTGACCAAAGTTGACCTTTTGGTGAAGTTGACCTATTTGGTCGATGTGTTGGTAATTGGGTCAAGAATTGACCATTTTGACGAAGATGACTTTTTAGTCAAAAGTTGATCTATTAGATTGATGGGTTAGTCATTAGAGTCGAAAATTGACCATTTTGACCAAAGTTGACTTTTTGGTCGAAAGTTGATCTATATGGGTCGATGGGTGGTCATTATGATCGAAAATTGATTTATGTTGACCAAAATTGACTTTTTGGTCAAAATTTGACCTATTGGGTCAATGGGCTTGTCATTGGGTCAAGGATTGACCATTTTGACTAAAGTTAAATTTTTGGTCGGAGATGGACTTATTGGGTCCGTAATTGGTCTATAGGTCAAAAATTGACTATTTTGACCAAAATTAAATTTTTAGTCAAAGTTAGCTCATTGGGTCAGACGAGTTGGTCATTGGGTCAGAAATTGACCATTTTGTCCAAAGTTGACTTTTGCTTAAAAGTTGACCTATTTGGTCGATGAGTTAATAATTTGGTCAAGAATTGACCATTTTGACTAAAAATGACTTTTTCATCAAAAGTTGACCTATTAGGTCGATGGGCTGGTCATTAAGTCGAAAATTGACTATTTTGACCAGAATTGACTTATTTGGTCAAAAGTTGACTGTTAGGTCGATGGGTTTGTCGTTGAGTTAAGGATTGATCATTTTGACCAAAGTTGACTTTTTGGTCAAAGAGTTGACTTATTAGAGTCGATAAGTTTGTCATTAGTTCGAAATTGATAATTTTGACCAAAATTGACTTTTGGTCGAAGTTGACTAGTTAGAGTTAGTCATTGGGTCAAGATTGATCATTTTGAACGAAATTGACTTTTTGGTCGAAAGTTGACTATTAGATCGATGGGTTGGTCATTAGGTCGAGGATTGACCATTTTGACCAAAGATGACTTTTTGGTCGAAGATTGAGCTACTGGGTCAATAATTGGTCATTAGGTCAAAAATTGACTATTATGACCAAAATTCATTTTTTGGTCAAAAGTTGAACTATTGGGTCAATGGGTTGGTCATTGGGTCAAGGATTGACCATTTTGACCAAAGTTGACAGTTTGGTCAAAAGTTGACCTATTGGGTCAATGGGTTGGTCATTGGGTCAAGGATTGACCATTTAGACCAATGTTGACTTTTTGGTCAGAGATTGACTTATTAGGTCAATAATTGGTCATTAGGTCAAAAATTGATTATTTTGACAAAAATTATATTTTTGGTCAGTCATTGGGTCAGAATTTGACCATTTTGACCAAAGTTGACTTTTTGGTCAAAAGTTGACATATTTGGTCAGTAAGTTGGCAATTGTGTCGAGAGTTGACCATTTTGAACGAAGATTACTTTTTGGTCAAAATATGATCTATTGGATCAATGGGTTAGTCATTGGGTCAAAAATTGACAATTTTCACCTAAGTTGACTTTTTGGTAAGAGGTTGACCTATAGGGTCAATGGGTAGTCATTATGTCAAAAATTGATTATTTTGACCAAAATTGACTTTTTGGTCAAAAGTTGAACTTTTGGATCAACGAGTTTGTCAATCGGTCAAGGATTGACGATTTTATCAAAGTTGACTTTTTGTCGAGATTGACTTTTTAGAGTAATAATTGGTCATTAATTCAAAAATTGATTATTTTGGTCATTAGGTCAAAAATTGACTATTTTAACCAAAATTAAATTTTTTGTCAGAATTTGACTCATTGGGTCAGCGGGGTGGTCATTAGGTCAGAAATTGACCATTTTGATCAAAGTTGACTTTTTGGTCAAAAGTTCACCTATTTGGTCAATAAGTTCGTAATTGGATCAAAAATTGACCATTTTGACCGAAGATGACTTTTTGGTCAAAAGTTGATCTATTGGGTCAATGAGTTGGAGATTGGGTCAAAAATTGACCATGTTTACCAAAGTTGACTTTTTGGTCAAATGTTAACCTATTGGGTCAATGGTGGTCATTTAGCAAAAATTAAATATTTTGACTAAAATTGACAATTTAGTCAAAAGTTTACCTATTGGGTCAATGGGTTTGTCATTGGGTCAAGGATTGACTATTTTGACCAAAGTTGACTTTTTGGTCATAAATTGACTTATTGGATCAATAATTGGTCATTAGGTCAAAATTGACTATTTTGATATATTGGGTCTTTGGGTTGGAAATTGTTTCGAGAATTGACCATTTTGAACGAAGATGACTTTTTAGTCAAAATTTGATCTATTGGGCCAATGGGTTAGTCATTTGGTAAAAAATTTAACATTTTGACTAAAGTTGACTTTTTGGTCAAAAGTTGACTTATAGTGTCAATGGGTGGTCATTATGTCAAAAATTCACTATTTTGACCAAAATTGACTTTTTGATCAAAAGTTGAACAATTGGGTCATTGGGTTTTTTCATTGGGTCAATGGGTTCGTCATTAGGTCAAGAATTGACCATTTTGACCAAAGTTGACTTTTTTGTCAGAGATTAACTTATTGGGTCAATAATTGGTAATTAGGTCAAAAATTGACTATTTTAACCAAAATTGAATTTTTGGTCAAAAGTTAACCCATTGAATTGGGTTAACGGAGTGGTCATTGGGTCAGAAATTGACCACTTTGACCAAAGATGACATTTTGGTTAAAAGTTGACCTATTTTGACAAAATTAAATTTTTGGTCGAGATTAACCTATTGGGTTAACGGGGTGGTTATTGGGTCAGAAATTGACCTTTTTGACCAAAGTTGACCTTTTTTTCAAAAGTTGACCAATTTGGTCAATGATTTGGTAATTGGGTCAAGAATTAACCATTTTGATTAAAGATGACATTTTGGTCAAAAATTGACTGATTAGGTCAATGGGTTGTTCATTGGGTCGAAAATTGACCATTTTGACCAAAGTTGACTTTTTCATCGAAAAGTTGACCTATTAGATTAATGGGTGGTCATTTGGTCGAAAATTGACGATTTTGACCAAAATTAACTTTTGGTCGAAAGATGCCTATTAGGTCGATGGGTCTAGTCATTGGGTCATGGATTGACCATTTTGACCAAAGTTGACTTTTTGGTCAAAGATTGACTTATTGGGTCAATAATTGGTCATTAATTCAAAAATTGACTAATTTGTTCATTAGGTAAAAAATTGTCTATTTTAACCAAAATTAAATTTTTGGTCACAAGTTGACTCATTGGTCAACGGGGTGGTTATTAGGTCAGAAATTGACCATTTTGTCCAAGGTTGACTTTTTTGTCAAAAGTTGACCTATTTGGTCAATGAGTTCTTAATTGGGTAAAAAATTGATCATTTTGACCAAAGATGAATTTTTGGAAAGTTGATTTATTGGGTCAAGGGGTTGGTCATTGGGTCAAAAATTGATCATTTTTACCAAAGTTAACTTTTTAGTAAAAGGTTGACCTATTAAGTCAATGGTGGTTATTCAACAAAAATTGACTATTTTAACCAAAAGTAAATTTTTTGGTCAAAAGCTAGCCCATTGGGTTAACGGGATGGTCGTTGGGTCAGAAATTGAACATTTTGACCAAACTTGACTTTTTAGTCAAAAGTTGACCTTTTTGGTCAATGAGTTGGTAATTTGGTCAAGAATTAACCATTTTGACCAAAAATGACTTTTTGGTGATAAGTTGACCTATTGGGTCAATGGGTGGTCAGTGGGTCAAAAATTTACCATTTTGACCAAAGTTGACTTTTTGGTCAAAAGTTGACTGTTGGCCACTGGGTGGTCATTAAGTTAAAAATTGACTATTTTGGCCAAACATCACTATTTGGTCAAAAGTAGACATATTGGGTCAATGGGTTTGTCATTGGGTCAAGCATTGCCCATTTTGACCAAAGTTAACTTTTTGGTCAAAGATTGACTTATTGGGTAAATAATTTGTCATTATTTCAAAAATCGACTATTTTGACCAAATTAACTTTACGATTCAAAAAGTTGACCTATTAGGCCAATGGGTTGGTCATTGGGTCAAGGATTAATCATATTGACCGAAGTTGACTTTTTGGTAAAAAATTAACCTCTTGGGTCATTGGGTTGGTCATTGGGTCAAGGATTGACCATTTTGACCAAAGTTGACTTTTTTGTCAAAAGTTGACCTATTTGGTCAATGAGTTCGTAATTGGGTCAAAAATTGATCATTTTGACCAAAGATGACTTTTTGGAAAGTTGACCTTTTGGGTCAAGGGGTTGGTCATTGGTCAAAAATTGACCATTTTTACCAAAGTTAACTTTTTGGTCGAAGGTTGACTGATTAGATCGATGGTGGTTATTAGTCAAAATTACTATTTTGACCAAAAGTAAATTTTTTGTCAAAAGTTAGCCCATTGCGTCAACAGGACGGCCATTAGGTCAGAAATTGAACATTTTGACCAAACTTGACTTTTTGGTCAAAAGTTGACATTTTTGGTCAATGAGTTGGTAATTTGGTCAAGAATTGACCATTTTGACCAAAAATGACTTTTTGGTTAGTAGTTGACCTATTGGGTCAATGGGTGGTCATTGGGTAAAAAATTGACCATTTTGACCAAAGTTGACTTTTTAGTCAAAAGTTGACCTATTAGGCCACTGGGTGGTCATTAAGTCAAAAATTGATTATTTTGACCAAACATCACTATTTGGTCAAAAGTTGACATATTGGGTCAATGGGTTTGTCATTGGATCAAGGATTGACCATTTTGAACAAAGTTAACTTTTTGGTCAGAGATTAACTTATTGGGTCAATAATTTGTCATTAATTCAAAAATTGTCTATTTTGACCAAATTGACTTTTTGGTCAAAAGTTGACCTATTAAGCTAATGGGTTGGTCATTGGGTCAAGGATTAATCATTTTGACCAAAGTTGACTTTTTGGTTAAAAATTGACCTCTTGGGTCAATGGCTTGGTCATTGGGTCAAGGATTGACCAATTTGACCAAAATTGACTTTTTGGTCAGATATTGGTTTACTGGGTCAATGGGTGGTCATTAGGTAAAAAATTGACTATTTTGACCAAAATTGACTTTTTGGTCAAAAGTTGAACTATCGGGTTAATGGGTTGTTCATTTGGTCAAGGATTGTCCATTTTTATCGAAGTTGACTGTTTGGTCGAAAGTTGACTTATTGGGTCAATGGGTCAAGGATTGACCATTTAGACCAAGTTGACTTTTTGGTCAGAGATTGACTTATTGGGTCAATAATTTGTCATTAATTTAAAAATTGACTATTTTGACCAAATTGACTTTTTGGTCAAAAGTTGACCTATTCGGCCAATGGGTTGGTCATTGTGTCAAGGATTAATCATTTTGACCGAAGTTGACTTTTTGGTGAAAAGTTGACCTATTGAGTCAATGGGTTGATCATTGGGTCAAGGATTGACCATTTTGACCAAAGTTGACTTTTTGGTCAGAGATTGGCTTAATGGGTCAATAATTGGTCATTAGGTAAAAAATTGACTATTATAACCAAAATTAATTTTTTGGTCAAATGTTGAACTATCGGGACAATTGGTTGGTCATTGGGTCGAGGATTGACCATTTCTACCAAAGATGACTGTTTGGTCAAAAGTTGACATATTGGGTCAATGGGTTGGTCATTGTGTCAAGGATTGACCATTTAGACTAAAGTTGACTTTTTTGGTCAGAGATTGACTTTTTGGGTCAGTAATTAGTCATTAGGTCAAAAATTAATTATTTTGACCCAAATTAAATTTCAGGTCAAAAGTTGACCCTTTGGGTCAACGGGGTGGTCATTGATCAGAATTTGACCATTTTGACCAAAGTTGACTTTTTGGTCAAAAGTTGACCTATTTGGGTAATGGGTTGGCAATTGTTTCAAGAATTGACCATTTTGAACGAAGATGACTTTTTGATCAAAATTTCATCTATTGGGTCAATGGGTTAGTCATTGGGTCAAAAATTGATCATTTTGACCAAAGTTGACTTTTTGGTCAAAAGTTGACCTATAGGGTCAATGGGTGGTCATTATGTCAAAAATTCACTATTTTGACCAAAATTGACTTTTTGGTCAAAAGTTGAACTATTGGGTCAATAGGTTTTTCATTGGGTCAAGGATTGACCATTTTGACCAAAGTTGACTTTCTTGTCAGAGATTGACTTATACGGTCAATAATTGGTAATTAGGTTAAAAATTGACTATTTTGACCAAAATTGTTTTTTTCTTCAAAAGCAAACCCAGTGGATTGGGTTAACAGGGTGGTCATTGGGTCAGAAATTGACCAATTTGACCAAAGATGACATTTTGGTCAAAAATTGACCTATTTGGACCAAAATTTAATTTCTGGTTAAAAGTTAACCCATTGGGTTAACAGGTTGGTCAGAGTCAGAAATTGACCATTTTGACTAAAGTTGACTTTTTGGTCAAAAGTTGACCTATTTGGTCAATGAGTTGGTAATTAGGTCAAGAATTTACCATTTTGATTAAAGATAACTTTTTGGTCAAAAGTTGACCTATTAGGTCAATGGGTTGGTCATTGGGTCAAAAATTGACCATTTTGACCAAAGTTGACTTTTTGGTCAAAAGTTGACCTATTGGGTCAATGGGTGGTCATTTGGTCAAAAATTGATTATTTTGACCAAAATGTACTTTTTGGTCAAAAGTTGACCTTTTAGGTCAATGGGTTTGTCATTGGGTTAAGGATTGACCATTTTGAACAAAGTTGACCTTTTGGTCAGAGATTGACTTATTGGGTCAATAATTGGTCATTAATTCAAAAATTGATTATTTTTGTCATTAGGTCAAAAATTGACTATGTTATTCAAAATTAAATTTTTGGTCGAATTTGACTCATTGAGGTCGACTGAGAGTGGTCATTGGGTCGAAGATTGACCATTTTGTTCAAAGTTGACTTTTTGGTCGAAAGTTGACTATTGGGTCGAATGAGTTCGTAATTGGATTAGAAATTAACTATTTTGTCCAAATTTGACTTTTTGTTCAAAAGTTGATCTATTGGGTCAATGAGTTGGTCATTAGGTAAACAATTGACCATTTTGACCAAAGTTCACTTTTTTGTCAAAAGTTAAACCTATTAGGTCGATGGTGGTCATTTAGCAAAAATTGACTATTTTGACGAAAATTGACTATTTGGTTTACCTATTGGGTCAATGGGTTTGTCATTGGGTCAAGGATTGACTATTTTAACCAAAGTTGACTTTTTGGTCATAAGTTGACTTATTGGGTCAATAATTGGTCATTAGGTCAAAATTGACTATTTGATATAATGGGTCTTTGGGTTGGCGATTGTTTCGAGAATTGACCATTTTGAACGAAGATGACTTTTTGGTCAAAATTTGATCTATTAGGTCAATGGGTTAGTCATTTGGTAAAAAATTGAACATTTTGACCAAAGTTGACTTTTTGGTCAAAAGTTGACCTATAGGGTCGATGGGTGGTCATTATGTCAAAAATTCACTATTTTGACGAAAATTGACTTTTTGGTCAAAAGTTGAACAATTGGGTCAATGGGTTTTTTAATTGGGTCAATGGGTTTATTTTTGGGTCATGGATTGACCATTTTGACCAAAGTTGACTTTTTGGTCAGAGATTGACTTATTGGGTCGATAATTGGTCATTAGGTCAAAATTGACTATTTTAACCAAAATTGACTTTTTGGTCAAAAGTTGACCTGATTGGTCGATGAAGTTAGTCATTAGGTCGGAAATTGAGCATTTTGGCCAAAGATAAGATTTTAGTCAAAAGTTGACCTATTTTGACCAAAATTGAATTTTTTGTCAAAATTTAACCCATTGGATTAACGGGTGGTCTATTGGTCGAAACGACCATTTATTTTGCCAAAGTTGACTTTTTGGTCGAAAGTTGACTTATTTGGTCGATGATTTGGTAATTGGGTCAAGAATTAACCATTTTGACTAAAGATTAACTTTTTGGTCGAAAGTTGACATATTAGGTCGATGGGTTGGTCATTGGGTCGAAAATTGACCATTTTGACCAAAGTTGACTTTTTCGTCGAAAGTTGACCTATTAGGTCAATGAGGTTAGTCATTGGGTCGGAATTTGACCATTTTGACCAAAGTTGACTTTTTGGTCGAAAGTTGACTTATTTGGTCGATGGGTTGGTCAATTAGTATTTGAGAATTGATCATTTTGACGAAGATGACTTTTTGGTCGAAATTTGATCTATTAGATTCGATGAGTTAGTCATTAGGTCAAAAATTGACCATTTTGACTAAAGTTGACTTTTTGGTCGAAAGTTGACATATTAGATTCGATGGGTGGTCATTATGTCGAAAATTCACTTATTTTGACCAAAATTGACTTTTTGGTCGAAAGTTGACTATTGTGTCAATGGGTTTTTCATTGGGTCAAGGATTGACCATTTTGACCAAAGTTGACTTTCTTGTCAGAGATTGACTTATACGATCAATAGTTGGTAATTAGGTCATAAATTGACTATTTTGACCAAAATTAAATTTTTCGTCAAAAGTAAACTTAGTGGATTGGGTCAACGGAGTGTTCATTGGGTCAGAAATTGTCCACTTTGACCAAAGATGACATTTTAGTCAAAAATTGACCTATTTTGGCGAAAATTGAATTTTTTGTCAAAAGATAACCCATTGGGTTAACGGGTTGGTCAGAGTCAAAAATTGATCATTTTGACCAAAGTTGACTTTTTCGTTAAAAGTTAACCTATTTGGTCAATGAGTTGGTAATTGGGTCAAGAATTGACCATTTTGATTAAAGATAACTTCTTGGTCAAAAGTTGACCTATTAGGTCAATGGGTTGGTCATTGGGTCAAAAATTGACCATTTTGACCAAAGTTGACTTTTTGATCAAACGTTGTTCTTTTAGGTCAATGGGTTTGCCATTGGGTTAAGGATTGACCATTTTGACCAAAGTTGACTTTTTGGTCAGAGATTGACTTATTGGGTCAATAATTGGTCATTAATTCAAAAATTGATTATTTTGGTCATTAGGTCGAAATTGATATGTTATTCAAAATTAAATTTTTTGTCAGAATTTGACTCATTGGGTCAGCGGGGTGGTCATTGGGTCAGAAATTGACCATTTTGTTCAAAGTTGACTTTTTGGTCAAAAGTTGACCTATTTGGTCAATGAGTTCGTAATTAGGTCAAAAAATTGACCATTTTAACAAAAGATGACATTTTGGTCAAAAGTTGATCTATTGGGTCAATTAGTTGGTCATTGGGATAAAAATTGACCATTTTGACCAAATTGACTATTTGGTCAAAAGTTTACCTATTGGGTCAATGGGTTTATCATTGGGTCAAGGATTGACTATTTTGACCATAGTTAACTTTTGGTCAGAAATTAACTTATTGGGTCAATAATTGGTCATTATGTTAAAATTGACTATTTTGATCTATTGGGTCTTTGGGTTGGCAATTATTTCGAGAATTGACCATTTTGAACGAAGATGACTTTTTGGTCAAAATTTGATCTATTGGGTCAATGGGTTAGTCATTTGGTTAAAAATTGACCTTCTTGACCAAAGTTGACTTTTTGGTCAAAAGTTGACCTATAGGTTGATGGGTGGTCATTAGGTCGAAAATTGACTATTTTGACCAAAATTGACTTTTTGGTCAAAAGTTGAACTATTGGGTCAATGGGTTTGTCATTGGGTCAATGGGTTTGTCATTGGGTCAATGGGTTTGTCATTGGGTCAAGGTTTGACCATTTTGACCAAGGTTGACTTTTTGGTCAGAGATTGACTTATTGTGTCAATAATTGGTAATTAGGTCAAAAATTGACTATTTTGACTAAAATTGAATTGTTGGTCAAAAGTTAACCCATTGAATTGGTCATGAGGTTGATCATTGGGTCGAAAAATTGACCACATTGACCAAATATGACATTTTGGTTAAAAGTTGACCTATTTTGACCAAAATTGAATTTTTGGTCAAAAGTTAACCCATTGGTTAACGGGGTGGTCATTGGGTCAGAAATTGACCATTTTTACCAAAGTTGACTTTTTTGTCAAAAGTTGTCCTATTTTGTTAATGATTTGGTACTTGGTCAAGAATTAACTATTTTGAGACTTTTTGGTTAAAAGTTGACCTAATAGGTCAATGGGTTGTTCATTGGGTCAAAAATTGACCATTTTGACCAAAGTTGACTTTTTGGTCAAAAGTTGACCTACTGGGTCAATGGGTGGTCATTATGTCAAAAATTGACAATTTTGACCAAAATTAACTTTTTGGTCAAAAGTTGATCTATTAGGTCGATGGGTTTGTCATTGGGTCGAGGATTAATGCATTTTGACCAAAGTTGACTTTTTGGTCGGAGATTGACTTATTGGGTTAATAATTGATATTAATTCAAAAATTGATTATTTTGGTCATTAGGTCGAAAATTAGCTATTTTGACCAAAATTAAATTTTTGGTCGAAAGTTGACTCATTAGATCAGTGGGATTGGTCATTAGATCAAGAATTGATCATTTTGATCAAAGTTGACTTTTTGGTCGAAAGTTGACTTTAGTCAATGAGTTGATAATTGGGTCAAAGATTGACCATTTTGACTAAAGATGACTTTTTGGTCAAAAGTTGATCTATTGGGTCGATGAGTTGGTCATTGGGTCGAAAATTGACCATTTTGACCAATGTTGACTTTTTGGTCGAAAGTTGACTGATTGGATCGATGGATGGTCATTTGACCAAAAATGATTTATTTGGTCGAAGTTGACTGATTGGGTCAATGTGTTTGTCATTGGGTCGAAGATTGACTATTTTGACCAAAGTTGACTTTTTGGTCGAAATTGACTTATTGAGTCGATAATTGGTCATTAGGTCGAAAATTGACTCTTTTGATCTACTTGATCTTTAGGTTGAAAGTTATTTGATGAATTGACCATTTTGAACGAAGTTGACTTTTTGGTCGAAATTTGATCTATTAGATCGATGAGTCATATTGGTCGAAAATTAACCATTTTGACTAAAGTTGACTTTTTGGTCGAAAGTTGATCTATTAGGTCGATGGGTTGGTCATTATGTCGAAAATTCACTATTTTGACCAAAATTGACTTTTTGGTCGAAAAGTTGAACAATAGAGTTGATGGGTTTGTCATTGGTCGATGAATTTGTCATTGGGTCGAAGATTGACCATTTTGACGAAAGTTGATTTTCTTGGTCGAAAGATTAGACTTATTGGGTCGATAATTGGTCATTAGGTCAAAAATTGATTATTTTGACCAAAATTGAATTTTGGTCGAAAGTTAACTCAGTGGATTGATGTCGACGGAGTGGTCATTGGGTCGAAATTTGACCACTTTGAACAAAGATGAGATTTTGGTTAAAAGTTGACCTATTTTGACCAAAATTGAATTTTTGGTCAAAAGTTAACAAATTGGGTAACGGGGTGGTCATTGGGTCAGAAATTGACCATGTTAACTAAAGTTAACTTTTTGGTTAAAAGTTGACATATTTGGTCAGTGAGTTGGTAATTGGGTCAAGAATTAACCATTTTGATTAAAAATGACTTTTTGGTCGAAAGTTGATCTGTTAGGTCGATGGGTTGTTCATTGGGTCGAAAATTGACCATTTTGACCAAAGTTGACTTTTTGGTCAAAAGTTGACTTATTGGGTCGATGGGTGGTCATTAGGTCGAAAATTGATAATTTTGACCAAAATTAACTTTTTGGTCGAAAGTTGACCTTATTAGGTCGATGGGTTTGTCATTGGGTCGAAGATTGACCATTTTGACAAAAGTTGACTTTTTGGTCGAGAGATTGACTTATTAGGTCGATAATTGGTCATTAAGTCGAAAATTGACTATTTTGACTAAAATTGAATTTTTGGTCGAAAGTTGACCCATTAGATCTGATGGAGTGGTCATTTGGTCGAAAATTGACCATTTTGAACCAAAGTTGACGTTTTGTGTTGAAAGTTGAAATATTAGACGATGAGGTGGTCATTAGAGTAAAAAATTGACTTTTTGGTCAAAAGTTGACTTATTAGGTCAATGGGTTTGTCATTAGGTCAAGGATTGACCATTTTGACCAAAGTTGACTTTTTGGTCAGAGATTGACTTATTGGGTCAATAATTGGTCATTAGGTCAAAAATTGATTATTTTAACCAAAATTGATTTTTGGTCAAAAGTTAATCCATTGGGTTAACGGGGTGGTCATTGGGTCAGAAATTGACCATTTTGACCAAAGATTGACAATTTATTGGTCAAAAGTTAATCTTATTTTGACCAAAATTGAATTTTTGGTCAATAGTTGTCCTATTGGGTCAACGGGGTGGTCATTGGATCAGAAATTGACCATTTTGACCAAAGTTGACTTTTTGGTCAAAAGTTGACCTATTTGGTCAATGAGTTGGTAATTGGGTCAAGAATTGAACATTTTGACTAAAGATGACTTTTTGGTCAAAAGTTGACATATTGGGTTAATGTGGTGGTCATTGGGTCAAAAATTGACGATTTTGACCAAAGTTGACTTTTTAGTCAAAAGTTGACCTATTAGATCGATGTGTTGGTCATTAGGTCAAAATTGACTATTTTGACCAAAATTGACTTTTTGGTCGAAAGTTGACCTATTTGGATCGATGGGTTTGTCATTAGGTCGAAGATTGACCATTTTGACGAAAGTTGACTTTTTGGTCGAAGTTGACTTATTAGATCGATAATTGGTCATTAATTCGAAAATTGACGATTTTGGTCATTAGACTAAAATTAAATCTTTTAGTCGAAAGTTGACTATTAGATCGATGGAGTGGTCATTAGATTGAGAAATTGACCATTTTGACCAAAGTTGACCTTTTGGTCAAAAGTTGACCTTTTGGTCAAAAGTTGACCTTTTGGTCAATGAGTTCGTAATTGGGTCAAAAATTGACCATTTTGACCAAAAATGACTTTTTGGTCAAAAGTTGATCTAGTGGGTCAATGGGTTGGTCATTGGGACAAAAATTGACTATTTTGAACAAAATTCATTATTTGGTCAAAAGTTGACCTATTGGATCAATGGGTTTGTCATTGGGTCAATGATTGACCATTTTCACCAGAATTGACTTTTGGTGAAATTGACTTATTAGGTGAATAATATGTCATTAATTTAAAAATTGATTATTTTGACCAAAGTTGACTTTTTGGTCAAAAGTTGACCTATTGGGTCAATGGGTGGTCATTAGGTCAAAAATTGACTATTTTGACCAAAATTGACTTTTTGGTTAAAAGTTGACATTTTGGGTCAATGGGTTTGTCATTGGGTCAAGGATTGACCATTTTGACCAAAGTTCACTTTTTGGTCAGAGATTGACTTATTGGGTCACTAATTGGTCATTAATTCAAAAATTGATTGTTTTGGTCATTAGGACCAAAATTAAATCTTTTGTCAAAAGTTGACCCATTGGGTCAACGGGGTGGTCATTGGGTCAGAAATTGACCATTTTGACCAAAGTTGACTTTTTGGTCAAAAGTTGACCTATTTGGTCAATGAGTTAGTAATTAGGTCAAAAATTGACCATTTTGACCAAAAATGACTTTTTGGTCAAAAGTTGATCTAGTGGGTCAATGGGTTGGTCATTGGGTTGACTATTTTGAACAAAATTCATTATTTGGTCAAAAGTTGACCTATTGGGTCAATGGGTTTTCATTGGGTCAATGGGTTTTCATTGGGTCAATGATTGACCATTTTCACCAAAATTGACTTTTGGTCAGAGATTGACTTATTAGGTGAATAATATGTCATTAATTCAAAAAATGACTACTTTGACCAAAGTTGACTTTTTGGTCAAAGTAGAGTATTAGATCGATAGGTGGTCATTCGACAAAAATTACTATTTTGACCAAAATTGATTATTTGGTCAAAAGTTGACCTATTGGATTAATGGGTTTGTCATTAGGTCAAGGATTGACTATTTTGACCAAAGTGGACTTTTTGGTTAGAAATTGACTTATTGAGTCAACAATTGGTCATTAGGTCAAAAATTGACTATTTTGACAAAAAGTAAATTTTTTGTCAAAAGCTAGCCCAATGGGTCAACAGGGTGGTCATTGGGTCAGAAATTGAACATTTTGACCATACTTCACTTTTTAGTCAAAGGTTGACTTATTTGGTCAACGAGTTTGTAATTTGGTCAAGAACTGACCATTTTGACCAAAATTGACTTTTTGGTCAAAAGTTGTCCTAATGGGTTAATTGGGGGTCATTTTATCAAAAATTGACTATTTTAAACAAAAATTCATTATTTGGTTAAAAGTTGACCTATTGGGTCAATGAGTTTGTCATTGGGTCAACGATTGACCATTTTGACCAAAGTTGACTTTTTGGTCAGAGATTGACTTATTGGGTCAATAATTGGTCATTAGTTCAAAAATTGACTATTTTGACCAAAATTGACTTTTTGGTCAAAAGTTGACCTATTAGGTCAATGGGTTGGTCATTGGGTCAAAGATTAATCATTTTGACCGAAGTTGACTTTTTGGTGAAAAGTTGACCTATTGGGTCAATGGGTTGGTCATTGGGTCGAGAATTGACCATTTTGACGAAGTTGACTTTTTGGTCAGAGATTGATCTTATTGGGTCAATAGATTGGTCATTAGGTCAAAAATTGACTATTTTGACCAAAATTGACTTTTTGGTCGAAAGTTGACTATTGGATCGATGGGTTGGTCATTGGGTCGAAGTTGACCACTTTGACCAAAGTTGACTTTTTGGTCGAAAGTTGACTATTAGATCAATGGGTTGGTCATTGGGTCGAGGATTGACCATTTAATCCAAAGTTGACTTTTTGGTCAGATATTGACTTATTGGGTCAATAATTGGTCATTTGGTTAAAATTTGATTATTTTGACCAAAATTAAATTTTTGTCCAAAAGTTGACCCATTGGGTCAATGGGGTGGTCATTGGGTCAGAAATTGACCATCTTGACCAAAGTTGACTTTTTGGTCAAAAGTTGACCTATTTGGTCGATGAGTTGGTAATTAGGTGAAGAATTGACTATTTTGACGAAAGATGACTTTTTGGTGAAAGTTGATCTATTAGGTCGATGAGTTAGTCATTAGGTCGAAAATTGACCATTTTGACCAAAGTTGACTTTTTGGTCGAAAGTTGACTTATTAGATCGATGGGTGGTCATTAGGTCAAAAATTAGTATTTTGACCAAAATTGACTTTTTGGTCAAAGTTGACCTATTAGGTCGATGGGTTTGTCATTAGGTCGAGGATTGTCGATTTGACCAAGTTAATTTTTTGGTCAAAGATTGACTTATTAGGTCAATAATTGGTCATTAGGTCAAAAATTGATTATTTTGACCAAAATTGAATTTTTGGTCAAAAGTTAACCCATTGGGTCGACAGGGTTAGTCATTAGGTCGAAAATTGACCATTTTGACCAAAGTTGACTTTTTGGTGAAAAGTTGACATATTTGGTCGATGAGTTGGTAATTGGGTCGAGAATTGACCATTTTAGATCGAAGATGACTTTTTGGTCGAAAGTTGACTTATTGGGTCGATGGGTTGGTCATTAGGTCAAAAATTGATCCATTTTGACCAAAGTTGACATTTTGGTCGAAAGTTGACTATTAGATCGATGGGTGGTCATTAGGTTGAAAATTGACTATTTTGACTAAAATTAACTTTTTGGTCGAAAGTTGACTTAGTGATCGATGGGTTGGTCATTGGGTCGAGAATTGACCATTTTGACCGAAAGTTGACTTTTTGGTCGAAGAGTTGACTTGTTAGCTTGATGAGTTGGTCATTAGGTCAAAATTGACTATTTTGACTAAAATTGACGTTTTTGTTAAAAGTTGATCTATTGGGTCAATGGGTTGGTCATTGGGTCAAAGATTGACCATTTTGACCAAAGTTGACTTTTTGGTCGAAAGTTGACCTATTTGGTCGATGAGTTGGTAATTAGATTCGAGAATTGACCATTTTGACCGAAGATGACTTTTTGGTCGAAATTTGATCTTTTGGATCGATGGGTTGGTCATTAGGTCAAAAATTGACCATTTTGATCAAAGTTGACTTTTAGGTCGAAAGTTGACTATTAGATTGATGGGTAGTCATTAGGTTAAAATTGATCATTTTGACTAAAATTGACTTTTTGATCGAAAGTTGACTTATTAGATTGATGGGTTTGTCATTGGATCGAGGATTGACCATTTTGACCAAAGTTGACTTTTTAGTCGAGAGATTGACTTATTGGATTCGATAATTGGTCATTAGGTCAAAAATTGACTATTTTGACCAAAATTGACTTTTTGTCGAAAGTTAACCCATTGGATCGATGGGGTAGTCATTGGGTCGAGAATTGACCATTTTGACCAAAGATGACTTTTTGGTGAAAGATTGATCTATTGGGTCGATGGGTTGGTCATTGGGTCAAGGATTGACCATTTTGACCAAAGTTGACTTTTTGGTCGAAGATTGACTTCTTGGATCAATAATTGGTCATTAGGTCGAAAATTGACCATTTTGAGAATTGACTTTTGGTCGAAAGTTGACCTATTAGATTGATAGGTTGGTCATTGGGTCAAAAATTGACCATTTTGATAAAAGTTGACTTTTTGGTCAAAAGTTGACTTATTGAGTCGATTGGTTGGTCATTAAGTCAAAAATTGACTATTTTGACTAAATTGACTTTTTGGTCAAAAGTTGACTTATTGGGTCGATAGAGTTGAGTCGATTAGGTCAAAATTGACTATTTTGACCAAAATTGACTTTTTGGTCGAAAGTTGACTATTAGGTTGATGGGTTAGATTAAGATTGATCATTTTGACGATAGTTGACTTTTTGGTCGAAAGTTAACCGATTGCGTCAATGGGTTGGTCATTAGGTCGAAAATTGACCATTTTGACCAAAGTTGACTTTTTGGTCGAAAGTTGACATATTAGGTCGATGAGTTGGTATTTTAGGTCGAAAAATTGACTTTTTGGTCAAAAGTTGAACTATTAGAGTCGATGGGTTTGTTCATTGGGTCGAGATTGACCATTTTGACCAAACTTGACTCTTTGGTGAGAGTTGACTTATTGGGTCGATGAATTGGTCATTAGGTCGAAATTGATTATTTTAGCCAAAATTGAACTTTTGGTCGAAAGTTAACTCATTAGATCGAAGTTGATCGATTGGGTCGAATTGACTTGTCTTTAGGTCGAAGATTGACTATTTTTGATCGAAAGTATGACCATTTTGATCGAAAGTTGACTTTATTGGATCGATGAGTTGACTATTAGGTCGATGAGTTGGTAATTTGGTCGAAAATTGACCATTTTGACCAAAAATTGACTTTTGGTCGAAAGTTAACTATTGGGTCAATGGGTGGTCATTAGGTCGAAAATTGACTATTTTGACCAAAATTGACTTTTTGGTCGAAAGTTGACTTATTAGATCGATGGGTTTATCATTAGGTCGATGATTGACCATTTTGATCGAAATTGACTTTTGGTCGAAGATTGACTTATTGGGTCGAATAAGTATGTCATTAAGTCAAAAATTGGCTATTTTGACCGAAATTGACTTTTGGTCGAAAGTTGACTATTAGGTCGATGAGTTGGTCATTGGATCGAGAATTAATCATTTTGACCAAAGTTGACTTTTTGGTCAAAAGTTAACTATTAGATTGATGGGTTGGTCATTGGATCGAAGATTGACCATTTTGACCAAAGTTGACTTTTTGGTCAGAGATTGGCTTATTGGGTTAATAATTGGTCATTAGGTCAAAAATTGACTATTTTGACCAAAATTGATTTTTGGTCGAAAGTTGACCTATTAGATCGATAGGATGGTCATTGGATCGATGATTGACCATTTTGACGAAAGTTGATACATTTGGTCAAAAATTGACCTATTGGGTCGATGGGTTAGTCATTAGGTCGAGGATTGACCATTTAGACTAAAGTTGACTTTTTGGTCGAAGATTGACTTATTGGGTTGATAATTGGTCATTAGGTCGAAAATTGACTATTTTGACCAAAATTAAATTTTTAGTCGAAAGTTAACCCATTAGATCGACTGAGTGGTCATTAGGTCGGAAATTGTACATTTTGACCAAAGTTGACTTTTTGGTCGAAAGTTGACATATTTGGTCAATAAGTTGGTAATTGGGTCGAGAATTGACCATTTTGAACGAAGATGACTTTTTGGTCGAAAGTTGACCTATTGGGTCGATGCGTTAGTCATTGGGTCGAAAATTGACCATTTTGACCAAAGTTGACTTTTTGGTCGAAAGTTGACTTATTGGATCGATAATTGGTCATTAGTAGTCATTAGTCAAAATTGACTATTTTGACCAAAATTGACTTTTTGGTCAAAAGTTGACTATTGAGTCGATGGGTTTGTCATTGGGTCGAGAATTGTTCATTTTGACCAAAGTTGACTTTTTGGTCAGATATTGACTTATTAGGTCATAGGGTTGGTCATTGGGTCAGGGTTTGACCATTTAGACCAAAGTTGATTTTTTGGTCAAAGATTGACTTATTGGGACAATAATTGGTCATTAGATTAATAATTTATTATTTTGACCAAAATTAAATTTTTGGTGAAAAGTTGACCTTTGGGTCAGAAATTAACGAAAATTAAATCAACTGGGTGGTCATTGAAACAGAAATTCACCATCTTGACGAAAGTTGATTTTTTCATCAAAAGTTGACCTCTTTGGTCAATGAGTTGGTAATTAGGTCAAGAATTGACCATTTTGACCGAAGATGACTTTTTGGTCAAAAGTTGATCTATTGGGTCAATGGGTTAGTCATTGGGTCAAAAATTGACCATTTTGACCAAAGTTGACTTTTTGGTCAAAAGTTGACATATTGGGTCAATGGGTGGTCATTAGGTCAAAAATTGACTATTTTGACCAAAATTGACTTTTGGTCAAAAGTTGACCTATTAGGTCAATGGGTTTGTCATTGGGTCAAGAATTGACCATTTTGACCAAAGTTGACTTTTTGGTCAGAGATTGACTTATAAGGTCAAAAATTCGTCATTAGGACCAAAATTGACTATTTTGACCAAAAATTAATTTTTGGTCAAAAGTTAACCCATTAGGTCAAGGGGCCGGTCATTGGGTCAGAAATTGACCATATTGACCAAAGTTGACTTTTTGGAAAAAAGTTGACATATTTGATCAATAAGTTGGTAATTGAGTCAAGAATTGACCATTTTGACCAGAGATGACTTTTTTGGTCAAAAGTTGACTGAGTCAATGGGTTGGTCATTGGGTAAAAAATTGACCAATTTGACCAAAGTTGATATTTTGGTCAAAAGTTGTACTATTGGGTCAATGGGTGGTCATTAGGTCAAAAATTGACTATTTTGACCAAACTTGACTTTTTGGTCTAAAAGTTGACATATTGTGTCAATGGGTTTGTCATTAGGTCAGAAATTGACCATTTTGACAAAAGTTGACTTTTTGGTCAAAAGTTGACTATTTTGCGTCGATGAGTTGGTCATTAGGTCAAAAATTAACCATTTTGACAAAAGTTGACTTTTTGTCGAAACGTTGATCTATTAGATTGATCGAGTTGGTCATTAGATCAAAATTGACCATTTTGACCAAAGTTGACTTTTTGGTCGAAAGTTGATCTATTTGGTCGATGAGTTGGTAATTGGGTCGAGAATTGACCATTTTGACTGAAGATGACTTTTTGGTCGAAAGTTGATCTTATTGTGTCGATGGGTTGGTCATTAGGTCAAAATTGACCATTTTGACCAAACTTGACTTTTTAGTCGAAAGTTGACTTATTAGGTCAATGAGTTGGTCATTAGATCGAAAATTGACTATTTTGACTAAAATTGACTTTTTGGTCGAAAGTTGACTGATTAGATCGATGAGTTTGTCATTGGATCGAGAATTGACCATTTTGACGAAGTTGACTTTTTGGTCGAAGATTGACTTATTGGGTCAATAATTGGTCATTAGGTCGAAAATTGACTATTTTGACCAAAATTGAATTTTTGGTCGAAAGTTAACCTATTGGGTGAATGGAGGAGGTCATTGGGTCGAAATTGACCATCTTGACCAAAGTTGACTTTTTGGTTGAAAAGTTAATCTATTAGGTCAATGGGTTGGTCATTGGGTCGAAGATTGACCATTTTGACCAAAGTTGACTTTTTGGTCGAGATTGTTGACGTTATTGGGTCAATAATTGGTCATTAGGTCAAAAATTGATTATTTTGACCAAAATTGACTTTTTGGTCAAAAGTTGACCTATTGGGTCGATGGGTTGGTCATTGGGTCAAAATTGACCATTTTGACAAAAGTTGACTTATTGGTCAAAAATTGACCTATTAGGTCGATTGGTTGGTCATTAAGTCGAAAATTGACTATTTTGACCAAAATTGAGTTTTTGGTCGATAAGTTGACTTATTAGGTGATGAGTTGGTCATTTTGATCAAAATTGACTTTGACGAAATTGACTTTTTAGTCGAAACTTGACATATGAGTGGTCATTAGATCGAAATTGACCATTTTGACCAAAGTTGACTTTTTGGTCGAAAGTTGACTGATTGGATCGAATGGGTTGGTCATTAGGTCGAGGATTGACCATTTTGACCAAAGTTGACTTTTTGGTCGAAGATTGACTTATTGAGTCAATGACTTGGTCATTAATTTAAAAATTGATAATTTTATCCAAAAGTGAGTTTTTGGTCAAAATTTGACCCATTAGGTCAATGGGGTGGTCATTGGTTCAGAAATTGACCATTTTAAACAAAGTTTTCATTTTGGTCAAAAGTTGAAATATTGGGCCATCGGGGTGGTCATTAGGTAAAAAAATGACTTTTTGGTCAAAAGTTGAACTATTAGGTCAATGGATTTGTAATTAGGTCAAGGATTGACCATTTTGACCAAAGTTGAATTTTTTGTCAGAGATTGACTTATTAGGTCAAAAATTGGTCATTATATCAAAATTGACTATTTTGACCAAAATTGAATTTTTGATCAAAAGTTAACCCATTGGGTGAACGAGGTAGTCATTGGGTCATAAATTGACCATTTTCACCAAAGATGACTTTTTGGTCGAAAGTTGACATATTTTGACCAAATTGAATTTTTGATCGAAAAGTTGACCTATTGGGTCAATGAGGTGGTCATTGGGTCAGAAATTCATCATTTGACCAAAGTTGACTTTTTGGTCAAAGTTGACTATTTGGTCAATGAGTTGGTAATTGGGTCGAAGAATTGACAATTTTGACCAAAAATGACTTTTTGGTCGAAAGTTGACCTATTAGATTGATGTGTTGGTCATTGGGTCGAAAATTGACCATTTTGACGAAAGTTGACTTTTTAGTCGAAAGTTGACCTATTAGGTCGATGGGTGGTCATTAGATTAGAATTGACTCTTTTGACCAAAATTGACTTTTTTGTCGAAAGTTGACCTATTGGGTCTATGTGTTTGTCATTGGGTCAAGGATTGATCATTTTGACCAAAATTGACTTTTTGGTCAGAGATTGACTTATTAAGTCAACAATTGGTCATTAATTCTAAAATTGATTATTTTGGTCATTAGGTCGAAAATTAATTATTTTGACCAAAATTTAATTTTTATTCAAAAGTTGACCCATTGGGTCAACGGGGTAGTCATTGGGTTAGAAATTGACCATTTTGACCAAAGTTGACTTTTTGGTCAAAAGTTGACTTATTTGGTCAATGAGTTCGTAATTGGGTGAAGAATTGACCATTTTGACCAAAAATGACTTTTTGGTCAAAAGTTGATCTATTGGGTCAATGGGTTGGTCATTGGGTCAAAAATTGACCATTTTGACCAAAGTTGACTTTTTGGTCAAAAGTTGACATATTGGATCAATGGGTGGTCATTAGGTTAAAAATTATCTATTTTGACGAAATTGACTTTTTGGTCGAAAGTTGACTTATTGGGTCGATGGGTTTGTCATTAGGTCGAGGATTGATCATTTTGACCAAAGTTGACTTTTTGGTCGAAATTGACTTATTGGGTCGATAATTGGTCATTAGGTCGAAAATTGATTATTTTGATCAAAAGTAAATTTTTAGTTAAAAGTTAACTCATTAGGTCAACGGGTTGGCAATTGGGTTAGAAATTGAACATTTTAACCAAACTTGACTTTTTGGTCAAAGTTGACCTTTTTTGGTCAATAATTTGGTAATTTGGTCAAGAATTGACCATTTTGACCAAAAATGACTTTTTGGACAAAAGTTGACCCATTGGGTCAATGGGTGGTCATTATGTCAAAAATTCACTATTTGGTCAAAGGTTGACCTATTGGGTCAATGGGTTTATCATTGGGTCAATGATTGACCATTTTCATCGAATTTGACTTTTGGTCGGAGATAGACTTATTAGGTGAATAATATGTCATTAGATTGAAAGTTTATTTTGACGAAAATTGATTTTTGGTCGAAAGTTGATCTATTAGGTCAATGGGTTGGTCATTGGGTCGAGATTGATCATTTTGACCGAAGTTGACTTTTTGGTCGAAAGTTGACTGTTAGGTCGATGGGTTGGTCATTGGATCGAAATTGACCATTTTGACTAAAGTTGACTTTTCGGTCGAAAGTTGACTTATTGGATCGATAAGTTGGTCATTAGGATCAAAAATTGACTATTTTGACCAAAATTGATTTTTTGGTCAAAAGTTGAACTATTGGGTCAATGGGATGGTCATTGGATCAATGATTGACCATTTTGACCAAAGTTGACTGTTTGGTAAAAAGTTGACCTATTGGGTCAATGGGTTGGTCATTGGGTCAGGGATTGACCATTTAGACCAAAGTTGACTTTTTGGTCAAAAGATTGACTATATTTGGTCAATAAGTTGAGTAATTAGATCGAAAATTGACCATTTTGACCGAAGATGACTTTTTGGTTAAAAGTTGATCTATTGGGTCAATGCTTTGGTAATTAGGTCAAGAATTGAAAATTTTGATTGAAGATGACTTTTTGGTCAAAAGTTGATCTATTAGATTCAATAGGTGGTCATTAGGTCAAAAATTGACTATTTTGACCAAAATTGACTTTTTGGTCAAAAGTTGACCTATTGGGTCGATGGGTTTGTCATTGGGTCAAGGATTGACCATTTTGACCAAAGTTGACTTTTTGGTGAGAGATTGACTTATTGGGTCAATAATTTGTCATTAATTGAAAAATTGACTATTTTGACCAAAATTGACTTTTTGGTCAAAAGTTGACCTATTAGGCCAATGGGTTGGTCATTGGGTCAATGATTGATCATTTTGATCAGAAGTTGACTTTTTAGTCGAAAGTTGACTATTAGGTCAATGGGTTGGTCATTGGGTCAAGGATTGACCATTTTGACCAAAGTTGACTTTTTGGTCAGAGATTGACTTATTAGGTCAATAATTGGTCATTAGGTCAAGAATTAATTATTTTGACCAAAATTGATTTTTGGTCGAAAGTTGACTATTAGGTCGATGGGTTGGTCATTAGGTCGAAGATTGACCATTTTGACCAAAGTTGACTTGTTTGGTCGAAAGTTGACTGTTAGATTGATGAGTTGGTCATTGGGTCAAGGATTGATCATTTTAGACCGAAGTTGAACTTTTTAGTCGAAGATTGACTTATTGGGTCGATAATTGGTCATTAGGTCGAAAATTGATTATTTTGACCAAAATTAAATTTTTGGTCAAAAGTTTACCCATTGGGTCAATGGGGTGGTCATTGGGTCAGAATTTGACCATTTTGACCAAAGTTAACCTTTTGGTCAAAAGTTGATCTATTTGGTCAAAGAGTTGGCAATTGGGTATAGAATTAACCATTTTGAACGAAGATGACTTTTAGGTCGAAATTTGATTTATTGGGTCAATGGGTTGGTCATTAGGTCGAAAATTCACCATTTCGACCAAAGTTGACTTTTTGGTCGAAAGTTGACCTATTGAGTCGATGGGTGGTCATTATGTCGAAAATTGACTATTTTGTCGAAATTGACTTTTTGGTCAAAAGTTGATCTATTGGTCGATGGGTTTGTCATTGGTCGAGATTGACCATTTTGACCAAAGTTGACTTTTTTATCGAAGATTGACTTATTGGGTCAATAATTAGTCATTAGGTCAAAAATTGATTATTTTGACTAAAAGTTAAATTTTTTGTCGAAAAGTTGACCCATTGGGTCAACGAGGTGGTCATTGGGTCGAAATTGACCATTTTGACCAAAGTTGACTTTTTGGTCAAAAGTTGACTATTTGGTCGATGAGTTGGTAATTAGGTCGAGAATTGACCATTTTGACCAAAGATGACTTTTTGGTCAAAGTTGATCTATTGGATCAATGGGTGGTCATTAGGTCGAAAATTGACCATTTTGACCAAAGTTGACTTTTTGGTCGAAAGTTGATCTATTCGGTCGATGGGTGGTCATTAAGTCAAAATTGACTATTTTTACAAAAATTCACTATTTCGTCAAAAATTGACCTATTGGGTCAATGAGTTTGTCATTAAGTCAATGATTGACCATCTTGACTAAAGTTAACTTTTTGGTCAAAGATTGACTTATTGGGTCAATAATTTATCATTAATTCAAAAAGTAATAATTTTAAACAAAATTGACTTTTTGGTCAAAAGTTAACCTATTATGTCAATGGGTTGGTCATTGGGTCAAGGATTGATCATTTTGATCGAAATTGACTTTTTGGTCAAAAGTTGACCTATTGGGTCAATGGGTTGGTCATTGGGTCAAGGATTGACCATTTTGACCAAAGTTGACTTTTTGGTCAGAGATTGACTTATTGGGTCAATAATTGGTCATTAGGTCGAAAATTGACTATTTTGACTAAAATTGATTTTCTAGTCAAAAGTTGAACTGTTGGGTGAATGGGTTGGTCATTGGGTCAAGAATTGACCATTTTAACCAAAGTTGACTGTTTGGTCAAAAGTTGACCTATTGGGTCAATGGGTTGGTCATTGGGTCGAGGATTGACCATTTTGACCAAAGTTGACTTTTTGGTCGAAGATTGACTTATTGGATCAATAATTGGTCATTAGGTCAAAATTTGATTATTTTGGTTCCAAAATTAAATTTTTGGTCAGTCATTGGGTCAAAATTTGACCATTTTGACCAAAGTTGACTTTTTGGTCAAAAGTTGACTTATTTGTTCAATGAGTTGGCAATTGGGTCAAGAGTTGACCATTTTGAACGAAGTTGACTTTTTGATCAAAATATGATCTATTGGGTCAATGGCCTAGTCATTGGGTCAAAAATTGACAATATTCACCGAAGTTGACTTTTTGTTCAGAGGTTGACCTAAAGGGTCAATAGGTGGTCATTATGTTAAAAATTGATTATTTTGACCAAAATTGCCTTTTTGTTCAAATGTTGAACTTTTGGATCAATGGGTTTGTCATTAGGTCAAGGATTGACAATTTTGACCAAAGTTGACTTTTTTGTCAGAGATTGACTTTTTGGGTCGATAATTGGTCATTAATTCGAAAATTGATTATTTTGGTCATTGGTCAAAATTGACTTTTTGAAATTAAACTTTTTGTCGAAGTTGACTCATTGGGTCGATGGGGTGGTCATTAGGTCAGAAATTGACTTTTTGATCAAAGTTGACTTTTTGGTCGAAAGTTGACTATTTGGTCGATAAGTTAGTAATTAGATCGAAAATTGACCATTTTGACCAAAGTTGACTTTTTGGTCAAAAGTTGATCTATTGGGTCATTGAGTTGGTCTTTGGGTAAAAAATTGACCATTTTGACCAAAGTTGACTTTTTGGTCAAAAGTTGACCTATTGGGTCAATGGTGGTCATTTAGCAAAAATTGACAATTTTGACCAAAACTGACTATTTGGTCAAAAGTTTACCTATTAGGTCAATGGGTTTATCATTGTGTCAAGGATTAACTATTTTGACCAAAATTGACTTTTTGATCATAAATTGACTTACTGGGTCAATAATTGTTCATTAGGTCAAAATTGACTATTTTGATATATTGGGTCTTTGGGTTGACAATTGTTTCGAGAATTGACTATTTTGAAAGAAGATAACTTTTTGGTCAAAATTTGATCTATTGGGTCAATGGGTTAGTCATTTGGTCAAAAGTTGAACATTTTGACCAAAGTTGACTTTTCGGTCAAAAGTTGACCTATAGGGTCAATGGGTGGTCATTATGTCAAAAATTCACTATTTGTACCAAAATTGACTTTTTGGTCAAAAGTTGAACAATTGGGTCAGTGGGTTTTTTCATTAGGTCAATGGGTTTGTCATTGGGTCAAGGATTGACCATTTTGACCAAAGTTGACTTTTTTGTGAGAGATTGACTTATTGGGTCAATAATTGGTAATTAGGTCAAAAATTGACTATTTTAACCAAAATTGAATTTTTGGTCAAAAGTTAACCCATTG
Source organism: Papilionanthe hookeriana x Papilionanthe teres (assembly GCA_022702705.1). Taxonomy (NCBI): domain Eukaryota; kingdom Viridiplantae; phylum Streptophyta; class Magnoliopsida; order Asparagales; family Orchidaceae; genus Papilionanthe; species Papilionanthe hookeriana x Papilionanthe teres. The sequence goes on from CM040426.1 coordinate 140,728,098, forward strand.
GATTGGGTCAACGGGGTGGTCATTGGGTCAGAAATTGACCACTTTGACCAAAGATGACATTTTGGTTAAAAGTTGACCTATTTTGACCAAAATTGAATTTTTGGTCAAAAGTTAACCCATTGGGTTAACGGGGTGGTCATTGGGTCAGAAATTGACCATTTTGACCAAAGTTGACTTTTTGGTCAAAAGTTGACCTATTTGGTCAATGATTTGGTAATTGGGTCAAGAATTAAACATTTTGATTAAAGATGACTTTTTGGTCAAAAGTTGACCTATTAGGTCAATGGGTTGTTCATTGGGTCAAAAATTGACCATTTTGACCAAAGTTGACTTTTTCGTCAAAAGTTGGCCTATTGGGTCAATGGGTGGTCATTTGGTCAAAACATGACAATTTTGACCAAAATCTATTAGGTCAATGGACTTGTCATTGGGTCATGGATTGACCATTTTGACCAAAGTTAACTTTTTTGTCAGAGATTGACTTATTGGGTCAATAATTGGTCATTAATTCAAAAATTGACTATTTTGTTCATTAGGTTAAAAATTATCTATTTTATCCAAAATTAATTTTTTTGTGACAAGTTGACTCAATGGTCAACGGGGTGGTCATTGGGTCAGAAATTGACCATTTTGACCAAAGTTGACTTTTTTGTCAAAAGTTGACCTATTTGGTCAATGAGTTCTTAATTGGGTCAAAAATTGATCATTTTGACCAAAGATGACTTTTTGGAAAGTTGATCTATTGGGTGAAGGGGTTGGTAAAAACTGACCATTTTTACCAAAGTTAACATTTTGGTAAAAGGTTGACCTATTGAGTCAATGGTGGTTATTCAACAAAATTTGAATATTTTGACTAAAAGTAAATTTTTTGGTCAAAAGTTGACATATTGGGGCAATCATTAAGTCAAAAATTGACATATTGGGTCTATGGGTTTGTCATTGGGGCAATCATTGCCCACTTTGACCAAAGTTAACTTTTTGGTCAAAGATTGACTTACTGTGTCAATAATTTGTCATTAATTCAAAAACCGACTATTTTGACCAAATTGACTTTTGGCTCAAAAGTTGACCTATTAGGCCACTGGGTTGGTCATTGGGTCCAGGATTAATCATTTTGACCGAAGTTGACTTTTTGGTCAAAAATTAACATCTTGGGTCAATGGTTTGGTCATTGGGTCAATGATTGACCATTTTGACCAAAGTTGACTTTTTTGTCAAAACTTGACATATTCGGTCAATGAGTTCGTAATTAGGTCAAAAATTGATCATTTTGACCAAAGTTGACTTTTTGAAAAGTTGACTTTTTGAAAAGTTGACCTTTTGGGTCAAAGGGTTGGTCATTGGGTCAAAAATTGATCATTTTTACCAAAGTTAACTTTTTGGTCAAAGGTTGACCTATTGAGTCAATGGTGGTTATTCAACAAAAATTTACTATTTTGACCAAAAGTAAATTTTTTGTCAAAAGTTAGCCCATTGGGTCAACGGGATGGTCATTGGGTCAGAAATTGAACATTTTGACCAAGCTTGACTTTTTTGTCAAAAGTTGACATTTTTAGTCAATGAGTTGGTAATTTGGTCAAGAATTGACCATTTTGACCAAAAATAACTTTTTGGTCAGAAGTTGACCTATGGCTCAATGGGTGGTCATTGGGTCAAAAATTGAACTTTTGGATCAACGAGTTTGTCAATCTGTCAAGGATTGACAATTTTGACCAAAGTTGACTTTTTGTCAGAGATTGACTTATTGGGTCAATAATTGGTCATTAATTCAAAAATTGATTATTTTGGTCATTAGGTCAAAAATTGACTATTTTAACCAAAATTAAATTTTTTGTCAGAATTTGACTCATTGGGTCAGCGAGGTGGTCATTAGGTCGAAATTAACCATTTTGATCAAAGTTGACTTTTTGGTCGAAAGTTGACCTATTTGGTCGATAAGTTCGTAATTGGATTAAAAATTGACCATTTTGACCAAAGATGACTTTTTGGTCAAAAGTTGATCTATTGGGTCAATGAGTTGGTCATTGGGTCAAAAATTGACCATTTTTACCAAAGTTGACTTTTTGGTCAAAAGTTGACCTATTGGGTCAATGGTGGTCATTTAGCAAAAATTGACTATTTTGACCAAAATTGACTATTTAGTCAAAAGTTTACCTATTGGGTCAATGGGTTTGTCATTGGGTCAAGGATTGACTATTTTGACCAAAGTTGACTTTTTGGTCATAAATTGACTTATTGGGTCAATAATTGGTCATTAGGTCAAAATTGACTATTTTGATATATTGGGTCTTTGGGTTGGAAATTGTTTCGAGAATTGACCATTTTGAACGAAGATGACTTTTTGGTCAAAATTTGATCTATTAGGTCAATGGGTTAGTCATTTGGTCAAAAATTTAACATTTTGACCAAAGTTGACTTTTCGGTCAAAGTTGACTATAGTGTCGATGGGTGGTCATTATGTCAAAAATTTACTATTTTGACCAAAATTGACTTTTTGGTCAAAAGTTGAACAATTGGGTCATTGGGTTTTTTCATTGGGTCAATGGGTTCGTCATTGGGTCAAGAATTGACCATTTTGACCAAAGTTGACTTTTTTGTCAGAGATTGACTTATTGGGTCAATAATTGGTAATTAGGTCAAAAATTGACTATTTTAACCAAAATTGAATTTTTGGTCAAAAGTTAACCCATTGAATTGGGTTAACGGAGTGGTCATTGGGTCAGAAATTGACCACTTTGACCAAAGATGACATTTTGGTTAAAAGTTGACCTATTTTGACAAAATTAAATTTTTGGTCAAAAGTTAACCTATTGGGTTAACGGGGTGGTTATTGGGTCAGAAATTGACCTTTTTGACCAAAGTTGACTTTTTGGTCGAAAGTTGACCTATTTGGTCAATGATTTGGTAATTGGGTCAAGAATTAACTATTTTGATTAAAGATGACTTTTGGTCAAAAGTTGACCTATTAGGTCAATGGGTTGTTCATTGGGTCAAAAATTGACCATTTTGACCAAAGTTGACTTTTTCATCAAAAGTTGACCTATTGGGTCAATGGGTGGTCATTTGGTCAAAAATTGACAATTTTGACCAAAATTAACTTTTTGGTCAAAAGATGCCCTATTAGGTCAATGGGCTGGTCATTGGGTCATGGATTGACCATTTTGACCAAAGTTGACTTTTTGGTCAAAGATTGACTTATTGGGTCAATAATTGGTCATTAATTCAAAAATTGACTAATTTGTTCATTAGGTAAAAAATTGTCTATTTTAACCAAAATTGAATTTTTGGTCGTAAGTTAACTCATTAGTCGATGGGTTGGTTATTGGGTCAGAAATTGACCATTTTGACCAAAGTTGAACTTTTTTGTCAAAAGTTGACCTATTTGGTCAATGAGTTCTTAATTGGGTAAAAAATTGATCATTTTGACAAAAGATGAATTTTTGGAAAGTTGATTTATTGGGTCAAGGGGTTGGTCATTGGGTTAAAAATTGATCATTTTGACCAAAGTTAACTTTTTAGTCAAAGGTTGACTTATTGAGTCAATGGTGGTTATTCAACAAAAATATACTATTTTGACCAAAAGTAAACTTTTTGGTCAAAGTTAGCCTAATTGGGTTAACGGGATTGGTCAGTTAGATTGAGAAATTGAACATTTTGACTGAGCTTGCCTTTTGGTCAAAAGTTGACCTTTTTGGTCAATGAGTTGGTAATTTGGTGAAGAATTGACCATTTTGACCAAAAATGACTTTTTGGTCAGAATTTTACCTATTGGGTCAATGGGTGGTCATTGGGTCAAAAATTGACCATTTTGACCAAAGTTGACTTTTTGGTCAAAAGTTGACCTATTTGGCCACTGGGTGGTCATTAAGTTAAAAATTGACTATTTTGGCCAAACATCACTATTTGGTCAAAAGTAGACATATTGGGTCAATGGGTTTGTTATTGGGTCAAGCATTGCCCATTTTAACCAAAGTTAACTTTTTGGTCAAAGATTGACTTATTGGGTAAATAGTTTGTCATTATTTCAAAAATCGATTATTTTGACCAAATTGACTTTCTGGTCAAAAAGTTGACCTATTAGGCCAATGGGTTGGTCATTGGGTCAAGGATTAATCATATTGACCGAAGTTGACTTTTTGGTAAAAAATTAACCTCTTAGGTCATTGGGTTGGTCATTAGGTCGAAGATTGACCATTTTGACGAAAGTTGACTTTTAGTCGAAAGTTGATCTATTGGGTCAATGGGTTGGTAATTAGATCAAGAATTGATCATTTTGACCAAAGATTGACTTTTGGTGAAAGTTGACCTATTAGGTCAATGGGTTAGTCATTGGGTCGAAAATTGACCATTTTGACCAAAGTTAACTTTTTGGTCGAAGGTTGACTTATTGAGTCAATGGTTGGTCATTGAGTTAAAATTGACTATTTTGACCAAAGTAAATTTTTTGTCGAAAGTTGACTGAATTAGGTCAACGGGACTGATCATTAGGTCGAGAATTGACACATTTTGACCAAAGTTGACTTTTTGGTCAAAAGTTGACATTTTTGGTCAATGAGTTGGTAATTTGGTCAAGAATTGACCATTTTGACCAAAAATGACTTTTTGGTTAGTAGTTGACCTATTGGGTCAATGGGTGGTCATTGGGTCAAAAATTGACCATTTTGACCAAAGTTGACTTTTTGGTCGAAGTTGACTATTAGGTCGATGGGTGGTCATTAAGTCAAAAATTGATTATTTTGACCAAACATTGACTTATTTGGTCGAAAGTTGACATATTGGGTCGATGGGTTTGTCATTGGATCAAGGATTGACCATTTTGACCAAAGTTGACTTTTTGGTCGGAGATTGACTTATTGGATCGATAATTTGTCATTAATTGAAAATTGACTTTATTTTGACCAAATTGACTTTTTGGTCGAAAGTTGACTCATTAAGTTAATGGGTTGGTCATTGGATCGAGAATTAATCATTTTGACCAAAGTTGACTTTTTGGTTAAAAATTGACCTCTTGGGTCAATGGCTTGGTCATTGGGTCAAGGATTGACCAATTTGACCAAAATTGACTTTTTGGTCAGATATTGGTTTACTGGGTCAATGGGTGGTCATTAGGTAAAAAATTGACTATTTTGACCAAAATTGACTTTTTGGTCAAAAGTTGAACTATCGGGTTAATGGGTTGTTCATTTGGTCAAGGATTGACCATTTTTACCGAAGTTGACTTGTTTGGTCAAAGTTGACTTATTAGAATTGATGGGTCAAGGATTGATCATTTAGACGAAGTTGACTTTTGGTCGAAGATTGACATATTAGATTCGATAATTTGTCATTAATTTAAAAATTGACTATTTTGACCAAATTGACTTTTTGGTCGAAAGTTGACTATTCGACGATGGATTGGTCATTGGGTCGAAGATTAATCATTTTGACCGAAGTTGACTTTTTGATGAAAAGTTGACCTATTGGGTCAATGGGTTGGTCATTGGGTCAAGGATTGACCATTTTGACCAAAGTTGACTTTTTGGTCAGAGATTGGCTTAATGGGTCAATAATTGGTCATTAGGTCAAAAATTGACTATTATAACCAAAATTGATTTTTTGGTCAAATGTTGAACTATCGGGTCAATTGGTTGGTCATTGGGTCAAGGATTGACCTTTTTACCAAAGATGACTGTTTGGTCAAAAGTTGACCTATTGGGTCAATGGGTTGGTCATTTGGGTCAAGGATTGACCATTTAGACTAAAGTTGACTTTTTGGTCAGAGATTGACTTATTGGGTCAATAATTGGTCATTAGATTCAAAAATTGATTATTTTGACCAAAATTAAATTTTTGGTCGAAAGTTGACCCTATTGGGTCAACGGAGTGGTCATTGAGTCGGAATTTGACCATTTTGACCGAAGTTGACTTTTTGGTCAAAAGTTGTATTTGGGTCAATGGGTTGGTAATTGTTTGAGAATTGTCCATTTTGAACGAAGATGACTTTTTGATCAAAATTTCATCTATTGGGTCAATGGGTTAGTCATTGGGTCAAAAATTGATCATTTTGACCAAAGTTGACTTTTTGGTCAAAAGTTGACCTATAGGGTCAATGGGTGGTCATTATGTCAAAAATTCACTATTTTGACCAAAATTGACTTTTTGGTCAAAAGTTGAACTATTGGGTCAATGGGTTTTTCATTGGATCAAGGATTGACCATTTTGACCAAAGTTGACTTTCTTGTCAGAGATTGACTTATACGGTCAATAATTGGTAATTAGGTCAAAAATTGACTATTTTGACCAAAATTGAATTTTTCGTCAAAAGTAAACCCAGTGGATTGGGTCAACGGGGTGGTCATTGGGTCAGAAATTGACCACTTTGACCAAAGATGACATTTTGGTCAAAAATTGACCTATTTTGACCAAAATTGAATTTTTGGTCAAAAGTTAACCCATTGGGTTAACGGGTTGGTCAGAGTTAGAAATTGACCATTTTGACCAAAGTTGACTTTTTGGTGAAAAGTTGACCTATTTGGTCAATGAGTTGGTAATTGGGTCAAGAACTGACCATTTTGATTAAAGATAACTTTTTGGTCAAAAGTTGACTTATTAGGTCAATGGGTTGGTCATTGGGTCAAAAATTGACCATTTTGACCAAAGTTGACTTTTTGGTCAAAAGTTGACCTATTGGGTCAATGGGTGGTCATTTGGTCAAAAATTGATAATTTTGACCAAAATGTACTTTTTGGTCAAAAGTTGCCCTTTTAGGTCAATGGGTTTGTCATTGGGTCAAGGATTGACCATTTTAAAGAAAGCTAACTTTTTGGTCAGAGATTGACTTATTGGGTCAATAATTTGTCATTAATTCAAAAATTGACTATTTTGACCAAATTAACTTTTTGGTCGAAAAGTTGACTCTATTAGGCAGATGGGTTGTTCATTGGGTCGAGGATTAATCATTTTGATTCGAAGTTGACTTTTTAGTCGAAATTTGACCTCTTGGGTCGATGGGTTGGTCATTGGGTTGAGGATTGACCATTTTGACCAAAGTTGACTTTTTGGTCGAGAGATTGACTTATTAGGTCGATGAGTAGTCATTAGGTCAAAATTGATTATTTTGACCAAAATTAACTTTTTGGTCAAAAGTTGAACTATCAGGTCAACGGGTTGGTCATTGGGTCAAGGATTGACCATTTTTACCAAAGTTGACTGTTTGGTGAAAAGCTGACTTATTGGGTCATTAGGTCAAAGATTGACCATTTAGACCAAAGTTGACTTTTTGGTCAAAGATTGACTTATTGGGACAATAGTTTGTTATTAATTTAAAAATTGACTATTTTGACCAAATTGACTTTTTGGTCAAAAGTTGACCTATTCGGCCAATGGGTTGGTCATTGGGTCAAGGATTAATCATTCTGACCAAAGTTGACTTTTTGGTCAAAAGTTGACCTATTGGGTCAATGGGTTGATCATTGGGAAAAGGATTGACCATTTTGACCAAAGCTGACTTTTTGTTCAGTGATTGGCTTAATGGGTCAATAATTTATCATTAGGCCAAAAATTGACTATTATAACCAAAATGGATTTTTTGGTCAAATGTTGACCTATCGGGTCGATTGGTTGGTCATTGGGTCATGGATTTACCATTTTTACCAAAGATTGACTTTTTGGTCGAAAGTTGACTTGTTGGGTCGATGGGTTGGTCATTAGGTCGAGGATTGACCATTTAGACCAAAGTTGACTTTTTTGTCGAAATTGACTTATTGGAGTCGATAAGTTTGTCATTAGGTCAAAAATTGATTATTTTGACCAAAATTAAATTTCAGGTCAAAAGTTGACCCTTTGGGTCAAAGGGTTGGTCATTGGGTCAGAATTTGACCATTTTGACCAAAGTTGACTTTTTGGTCAAAAGTTGACTTGTTTGGTCGATGGGTTGGTAATTGTTTGAAGAATTGACCATTTTGAACGAAGATGACTTTTTGGTCGAAAGTTGATCTGTTGGGTCGATGGGTTAGTCATTGGATCGAAAATTGACCATTTTGACCAAAGTTGACTTTTTGGTCGAAAGTTGACTATTGGGTCGATGGGTGGTCATTATGTCGAAAATTAGCTATTTTGACCAAAATTGACTTTTTGGTCGAAAGTTGAACTATTGGATCAATGGGTTTTTTATTGGGTCGAAGATTGACCATTTTGACCAAAGTTGACTTTCTTGTCAGAGATTGACTTATACGGTTAATAATCGGTAATTATGTCGAAAATTGATTATTTTGACCAAAATTGAATTTTTAGATTAAATAGCTCGATGGATTGAGTCGCGGGGTGATCGTTGGGTCGGGGATCGATGGGTGGTCATTATGTCAAAAATTCACTATTTTGACCAAAATTGACTTTTTGGTCATGAGTTGAACAATTGGGTCAATGGGTTTTTTCATTGGGTCATTGGGTTTGTCAGTGGGTCAAGGATTGACCATTTTGACCAAAGTTGACTTTTTTGTCAGAGATTGACTTATTGGGTCAATAACTGGTAATTAGGTCAAAAATTGACTATTTTGACCAAAATTGAATTTTTGGTCAAATGTTAACCCATTGGATTGGGTCAACGGGGTGTTCATTGGGTCAGAAATTGACCACTTTGACCAAAGATGACATTTTTGTTAAAAGTTGACCTATTTTGACCAAAATTGAAATTTTCGTCAAAAGTTAACCTATTGGCTTAACGGGGTGGTCATTGGGTCAGAAACTGACCTTTTTGACCAAAGTTGATTTTTTGGTCAAAAGTTGACTTATTTGGTCAATGATTTAGTAATTGGGTCAAGAATTAACCATTTTGATTAAAGATACTTTTTGGTCAAAAGTTGACCTATTAGGTCAATGTGTTGTTCATTGGGTCAAATTAGTACTTTGACCAAAGTTAACTTTTTTGTCAAAAGTTGACCTATTGGGTCAATGGGTGGTCATTTGGTCAAAAATTGACAATTTTGACCAAAATTAACTTTTTTGTCAAAAGTTGCCCTATTAGGTGAATGGACTTGTCATTGGGTCATGAATTGACCATTTTGATCAAAGTTGACTTTTTAGTCAGAGATCGACTTATTTGGTCAATAATTGGTCATTAATTGAAAAATTGACTATTTTCTTCATTAGGTCAAAAATTGTCTATTTTAACGAAAATTAAATTTTTGGTCACAAGTTGACCCATTGGTCAACGGGGTGGTCATTGGGTCAGAAATTGACCATTTTGACCAAAGTAGACATTTTTGTCAAAAGTTGAACTATTTGGTCAATGAGTTGTTAATTTGGTCAAAAATTTATCATTTTGACCAAAGATGATTTTTCAGAAAGTTGATCTATTGGGTCAAGGGGTTGGTCATTGGGTCAAAAATTGACCATTTTTACCAAAGTTAACTTTTTGGTAAAAGGTTGACCAATTGAGTCAATGGTGGTTATTCAACAAAAATTGATTATTTTGACCAAAAGTAAATTTTTTGGTCAAAAGTTAGCCCATTAGGTCAACATGATGGTCATTGGGAAGAAATTGAACATTTTGACCAAACTTGACTTTTTGGTCAAAAGTTGACCTTTTTGGTCAATGAGTTGGTAATTTGGTCAATAATTGACCATTTTGACCAAAAATGACTTTTTGGTCAGAAGTTGACCTATTGGGTCAATGAGTGGTCATTGGGTCAAAAATTGACCATTTTGACCAAAGTTGACTTTTTGGTCAAAAGTTTACCTATTGGGCCACTAGGTGGTCTTTAAGTCAAAAATTGACTATTTTGGCCAAACATCACTATTTAGTCAAAAGTTGACATATTAGGTCAATGGGTTTGTCGTTGGGTCAAGCATTGCCCATTTTGACCAAAGTTAACTTTTTTGTTAGAGATAGACTTATTGGGTCAATAATTTGTCATTAATTCAAATATCGACTATTTTGACCAGATTGACTTTTTTTGTCAAAAGTTGACCTATTAGGCTAATGGTTTGGTCATTGGGTCAAGGATTAATCATTTTGACCGAAGTTGACTTTTTGGTCAAAAATTAATTTCTTGGGTCAATGGGTTGTTCAATGGGTCAAGGATTGACCATTTTGACCAAAGTTGACTTTTTTATCAAAAGTTGACCTATTTGGTCAATGAGTTCGTAATTGGGTCAAAAATTGATCATTTTGACCAAAGATGACTTTTTGGAAAGTTGACCTTTTGGGTTAAGGGGTTGGTCATTGGGTCAAAAATTGACCATTTTTACCAAAGTTAACTTCTTGGTCAAAGGTTGACCTATTGAGTCAATGGTGGTTATTCAACAAAAATTTATTATTTTGACCAAAAGTAAGTTTTTGGTCAAAAGTTAGCCCATTGGGTCAACGGGATAGTCATTGGGTCAGAAATTGAACATTTTGACCAAACATGACTTTTTGTTCAAAAGTTGACATTTTTGGTCAATCAGTTGTTAATTTGGTCAAGAGTTGACCATTTTGACCAAAAATGACTTTTTGGTCAGAAGTTGACCTATTGGGTCAATGGGTGGTCATTGGGTCAAAAATTGACCATTTTGACCAAAGTTGACTTTTTGGTCAAAAGTTGACCTATTAGGCCACTGGGTGGTTATTAAGTCAAAAATTGACTATTTTGACCAAACATCACTAGTTGGTCAAAAGTTGACATATTGGGTCAATGGGTTTGTCATTGGGTCAAGGATTGACCATTTTGAACAAAGTTAACTTTTTGGTCATAGATTGACTTATTGGGTCAATAACTTGTCATGACTTCAAAAATTGACTATTTTGACCAAATTGACTTTTTGGTCAAATGTTGACTGTATTAGGCCAATGGGTTGGTCATTGGGTCAAGGATTAATCATTTTGACCGAAGTTGACTTTTTGGTCAAAAATTGACCTCTTGGGTCAATGGGTTGGTCATCAGGTCAAGGATTGACCATTTTGACCAAAATTGACTTTTTGGTCAGAGATTGGCTTACTGGGTCTATGAGTGGTCATTAGGTCAAAAATTGATTATTTTAACCAAAATTGACTATTTTAACCAAAATTGACTTTTTGGTCAAAAGTTGGACTATCGGGTCAATGGGTTGGTCATTGGGTCAAGGATTGACCATTTTTACCAAAGTTGACTGTTTGGTCAAAAGTTGACTTATTGGGTTGATGGGTCAAGGATTGACCATTTAGACCAAAGTTGACTTTTTGGTCAGAGATTGACTTATTGGGTCAATAATTTGTCATTAATTTAAAAATTGACTATTTTGACCAAATTGACTTTTTGGTCAAAAGTTGACCTATTCGGCCAATGGGTTGGTCATTGGGTCAAGGATTAATCATTTTGACCGAAGTTGACTTTTTGGTCAAATATTGACCTATTAGATCAATGGGTTGATCATTAGGTCAAGGAATGACCATTTTGACCAAAGTTGACTTTTTGGTCAGAGATTGGCTTAATGGGTCAATAATTGGTCATTAAGTCAAAAATTGACTATTATAACCAAAATTGATTTTTTGGTCAAATGTTGAAGTATCGGGTTAGTTGGTTGGTCATTGGGTCAAAGATTGAGCATTTTTACCAAAGATGACTGTTTGGTCAAAAGTTGACTTATTGGGTAAATGTGTTGGTCATTGGGTCAAGGATTGACCATTTAGACCAAAGTTCACTTTTTTGGTCAGAGATTGACTTATTACGTCAGTAATTGGTCATTGGGTCAAAAATTGATTATTTTGTACAAAATTAAATTTCAGGTCAATAGTTGACCCTTTGGGTCAACGGGGTGGACATTGGGTCTAAATTTGACCATTTTGACCAAAGTTAACTTTTTAGTCAAAAGTTAACTTATAAGGTCAATGGGTTGGCAATTGTTTCAAGAATTGACCATTTTGAACGAAAATGACTTTTGGGTCAAAATTCGATCTATTGGGTCAATGGGTTAGTCATTTGGTCAAAAATTGACCATTTTGACCAAAGTTGACTTTTTGGTCAAAAGTTGACCTATAGGGTCAATGGGTGGTCATTATGTCAAAAATTCACTATTTTGACCAAAATTGACTTTTTGGTCAAATGTTGAAATATTGGGTAATGGGTTTTTCATTGGGTCAAGGATTGACCATTTTGACCAAAGTTGACTTTCTTGTCAGAGATTGACTTATACGGTCAATAATTGGAAATTGGTAAAAGATTGACTATTTTGACCAAAATTGAATTTTTCGTCAATAGTAAACCTAGTGGATTGGGTCAATAGGGTGGTCATTGGGTCAAAAATTGACCATTTTGACCAAAGATGACATTTTGGTAAAAAATTGACCATTTTGACCAAAATTGAATTTTTTTGTCGAAAGATAACCCATTGGGTTAACGGGTTTGTCATAGTCAGAAATTGACCATTTTCACCAAAGTTGACTTTTTGGTCAAAAGTTGACCTATTTGGTCAATGAGATGGTAATTGGGTCAAGAATTGACCATTTTGATTAAAGATAACTTTTTGGTCAAAGTTGACATATTAGGTCAATGGGTTGGTCATTGGGTCAAAAATTGACTATTTTGACCAAAGTTTACTTTTTGGTCAAAAGTTGACCTATTGGGTCAATGGCTGGTCATTTGGTCAAAAATTGACAATTTTGACCAAAATGAACTTTTTGGTCAAAAGTTACCCTTTTAGGTCAATGTCTTTGTCATTGGGTTAAGGATTGACCATTTTGACCAAAGTTGACTTTTTGGTCAAAGATTGACTTATTGGGTCAATAATTGGTCATTAATTCAAAAATTGATTATTTTGTTCATTAGGTCAAGATTGACGTATTTTGAGTCAAAGATTAAATTTTTTGTCGAATTTGACTCATTAGGTCGATGGCATTGGTCATTAGATTAGAAATTGATCATTTTGTTCAAAGTTGACTTTTTGGTCAAAAGTTGACATATTTGGTCAATGAGTTCGAAATTGGGTCAAAAATTGACCATTTTGACCAAAGATGGCTTTTTGGTCAAAAGTTGATCTGTTGGGTCAATGAGTTGGTCATTGGGTCAAAAATTGATCATTTTTACTAAAGTTGGCTTTTTGGTCAAAACTTGACTATTGGGTCGATTGGTTGGTCATTGAGTCGAAAATTGACTATTTTGGCGAAACTTGACTTATTTGGTCAAAAGTTCTACTATTAGGTCGACGTGTTTGTCATTGGGTTAAGGATTGACTATTTTGACCATAGTTGACTTTTGGTCAGAAATTGACTTATTGGGTCAATAATTGGTCATTAGGTCAAAATTGACTATTTTGATCTATTGGGTCTTTGGGTTGGCAATTATTTCGAGAATTGAGTATTTTGAACGAAGATGACCTTTTGGTCAAAATTTGATCGATTGGGTCAATGGGTTAGTCCTTTGGTCAAAAATTGACCGTTTTGACCAAAGTTGATTTTTTGGTCAAAAGTTGACCTATAGGGTTAATGGGTGGTCATTATGTTAAAAATTAACTATTTTGGCCAAAATTGGCTTTTGAGTCGAAAGTTGAACGATTGAGTCGATGGGTTGTCATTGGGTGATGTTCGTCATTGGGTCGAAAGTTGACCATTTTGACCAAAGTTGACTTTTTTTGTCAGAGATTGACTTATTGTGTCAATAATTGGTAATTAGGTAAAAAATTGACTATATTGACCAAAATTGAATTGTTTGTAAAAAGTTAACCCATTGGATTGGGTCAACGGGGTGGTCATTGGGTCAGAAATTGACCACTTTGACCAAATATGACATTTTGGTTAAAAGTAGACCTATTTTGACCAAATTGAATTTTTTGGTCAGAAGTTAACCCATTGGGTTAACAGGGTGGTCATTGGGTCAGAAATTGACCATTTTTACCAAAGTTGACTTTTTGGACGAAAGATTGACTTATTTGGTCGATGAATTGGTAATTAGTTGAAATTAACTATTTGATCAGATGACTTTTAGATCGAATGTTGACTATTAGTTCGATGGGTTGTTCATTGGATCGAAAATTAACCATTTTGACCGAAGTTGACTTTTTGGTCGAAAGTTGACCTATTAGATCGATGGGTTGGTCATTTAGTCAAAGATTGACAATTTTGACCAAAATTAACTTTTTGGTCGAAAAGTTGCCTGTTAGGTTCGATGGGTTTGTCTTTGGGTAGGATTGACCATTTTGATCAAAGTTGACTTTTTGGTCGAGAGATTAACTTATTGGGTCGATAATTGGTCGTTAATTCGAAAATTGATCGTTTTGTCAAGATTGAAATTGTGATTTTAACGAAATTAAATTTTTTTGTCGAATGTTGAGCTAATTGGAGTTAGCGGGATGGTCATTGGGTCGGAAATTGACCATTTTGATCAAAGTTGACTTTTTGGTCAGAAGTTGAACTATTCGGTCGATGAGTTGAGTAATTGGGTCGAAAATTGACCATTTTGACCAAAGATGACTTTTTAGTTAAAAGTTGATCTATTAGGTCAATGAGTTGGTCATTAGGTGAAAAGTTGATCATTTTGACCGAAGTTGACGATTGGATCGATGGTGGTCATTTAGAAAAAATTGATCTATTTGGTCGAAGATTACTGTTAGATCGATGGGTTAGTCATTGAAGTTAAGATTGACTATTTTGACCAAAGTTGACTTTTTGATCGGAATTTGAATTATTGGATTGATAATTAATTATGAAGTCAAAATTGACTTATTTTGATCTATTAGGTCTTTGGGATGTGAATTGTTTTGACAATTGAGTAAATTTTGAATGAAGATGACATTTTGGTCAAAATTTGATCTATTGGGATAATGGATTAGTCATTTGGTCAAAAATTGACCATTTTGACCAAAGTTAACTTTTGGGTCAAAAGTTGACCTATAGGGTCAATGGGTGGTTATTATGTCAAAAATTCTCTATTTTGACCAAAATTAACTTTTTGGTTAAAAGTTGAAATATTGGGTCAATGGGTTTGTCATTGGGTCAAGGATTGACTTTTTTTTCAGAGTGACTTATTGGGTCAATACTTGGTAATTAGGTCAAATATTGACTATTTTGACGAAAATTGAATTTTTGGTCAAAAGTTAACCCATTGGATTGAGTCAACGGGGAGGTCATTGGGTCAGAATTTGACCACTTTGACCAAAGAAGACATTTTGGTTAAAAGTTGACGTTAGGTGGTCATTAGATCGAAAATTGAATTTTTTGGTCGAAAAGTTATACACATTGAGGTTGCATGGGATGGTCATTGGATCAAAAATTGTCCATTTTGACCAAAGTTGACTTTTTTCTCAAAAGTTGACCTATTTGCTCAATGATTTAGTAATTGGGTCAAGAATTAACCATTTTAATTAAAGATGACTTTTTGGTCAAAAGTTGACATATTAGGTCAATGGGTTGTTCATTGGGTAAAAAATTGACCATTTTGACCAAAGTTTACTTTTTGGTCAAAAGTTGACCTATTGGGTCTATGGGTGGTCATTTGGTCAAAAATTGACAATCTTGACCAAAATTAACTTTTTTGTCAAAAGTTGCCCTTTTAGGTCAATAGGTTTGTCGTTGGGTCAAGGATTGACCATTTTGACCAAAATTGACTTTTTGGTCAGAGATTGACTTATTGGGTCAATAATTGGTCATTAATTCAAAAATTGACTATTTTGGTCTTTAGGTCAAAAATTGACTCATTTAACCAAAATTAAATTTTTGGTCAAAAGTTGACTCATTGGTCAATGGGGTGGTCATTAGGTCGAGAATTGACCATTTTGACCAAAGTTGACTTCTTTGTCAAAAGTTGACCTATTTGGTCAATGAGTTAATAATTGGGTCACGAATTGACCATTTTGACCGAAGATGACTTTTTGATCAAAATTTGATCTTTTGGGTCAATGGGTTGGTCATTGGGTCAAAAATTGACCATTTTGACCAAAGTTGACTTTTTGGTCAAAAGTTGACCTATTAGATCAATGGGTGGTCATTAGGTCAAAAATTGACTATTTTGACCAAAATTGACTTTTTGGTCAAAAGTTGACTGATTGGGTCTATTGGGTTTGTCATTGGGTCGAGGATTGATCATTTTGACCAAAGTTGACTTTTTGGTCAGAGATTGACTTATTGGGTCAGTAAATGGTCATTAGGTCAAAAATTGACTATTTTGACCAAAATTGAATTTTTTTGTCAAAAGTTAACCCATTGGGGGAACGGGGAGGTCATTGGGTCGGAAATTGACCATCTTGACCGAAGATGATTTTTTATTCAAATGTTGACCTATTGGGTTAATGGGTTGGTGATTAGGTCAAGGATTGACCATTTTGACCAAAGTTGACTTTTTGGTCAGAGATTGACCAATTGGGTCAATAATTGGTCATTAGGTGAAAAATTAACTATTTTGACCAAAATTGACTTTTTGGTCAAAAGTTGACTTATTGGGTTAATGGGTTGGTCATTGGGTCAAAATATGAGCATTTTAACAAAAGTTGACTTTTTGGTCAAAAGTTGACCTATTGAGTCAATTGGGTGGTGATTAAGTCAAAAATTGACTATTTTGGCCAAAATTGACTTTTTGGTCAATAGTTGACCTATTGGGCCAATGAGTTGGTCAATATGACAAAATTGACTATTTTGACCAAAATTGACTTTTTAGTCAAAAGTTGACCTATTGAGTCATTGGGTCAAGGATTGACCATTTTAACCATAGTTGACTTTTTGGTCAAAAGTTGACCGATTTGGTGAATGGGTTGGTCATTGGGTCAAGGATTGACCATTTTGACCAAAGTTGACTTTTTGGTCATATATTGACTTATTGGGTCAATAATTGATCATTAATTAAAAATTGACTATTTTAACCAAAATTGAATTTTTGGTCAAAAGTTGACCTATTAGGTCATTAGGACAATGGGGTGGTCATTGGGTCAGAAATTGACCATTTAAACCGAAGTTGACGTTTTGGACAAAAGTTGAAATATTGGGCCAATGGGGTGGTCATTAGGTAAAAAATTGACTTGTGGTCAAAGTCGAACTATTAAGGGATTTGTCAATGGGTCAAAGATTGACCATTTTGACCAAAGTTGACTTTTTGGTGGAGATTGACTTATTGGGTCAATAATTGGTCATTAGTTCAAAAATTGACTATTTTGACCAAAATTGAATTTTTTGTCAAAAGTTAATCCATTGGATTAATGGGGTGGTCATTGGGTCAGAAATTGTCCATTTTGACCAAAGATGACAATTTGGTCAAAAGTTAACCTATTTTGACCAAAATTGAATTTTTTTCAGAAGTTAACCTATTGGGTCAAGAGGTGGTCGTTGGGTCAGAAATTCATCAATTTGACCAAAGTTCACCTTTTAGTCGAAAGTTAACCTATTTGCTCAATGAGTTGGTAATTAGGTCGAAATTGATCATTTTGACTAAAGATGACTTTTTGGTCAAAAGTTGACCTATTGGTTTAATGTGTTGGTCATTGGGTAAAAAATTGACGATTTTGACCAAAGTTGACTTTTTAGTCAAAAGTTGACTGTTAGATCGATGAGTGGTCATTAGGTCGAAGTGTACTATTTTGACAAAGTTGACTTTTTGGTCGAAAGTTGACTTTTAGGTCGATGGGTTTGTCATTAGGTCGAAGGATTGACCATTTTGACGAAAGTTGACTTTTTGGTCGGAGATTGACTTATTGGGTCAATAGTTGGTCATTAGTTCAAAAATTGACTATTTTGGTCATTAGGCCAAAGTTAAAGCTTTTGTCGAAAGTTGACTCATTAGATTGATGGGGTGGTCATTGGATCGAGAATTGACCATTTTGACAAAAGTTGACTTTTTGGTCAAAAGTTGACCTATTTGGTCAATGAGTTCGTAATTGGGTCAAAAATTGACCATTTTGACCAAAAAATGACTTTTTGGTCAAAAGTTGATCTATTGGGTCAATGGGTTGGTCATTGGGTTAAAGATTGACCATTTTGACCAAGGTTGACTTTTTGGTCAAAAGTAGACATATTGGGTCAATGGGTGGTCATTCAGCAAAAATTATCTATTTTGACCAAAATTGACTATTTGGTCAAAAGTTGACCTATTGGGTCAATGGGTTTGTCATTAGGTCAAGGATTGACTATTTTGACCAAAGTTGACTTTTTGGTCAGAAATTGACTTATTGGGTCAATAATTGGTCATTAGGTCAAAAATTGACTATTTTGACAAAAAGTAAATTTTTGGTCGAAAGTTAGTCAGTCAACGGGGTGGTCATTGGGTCAGAAATTGAACATTTTGACCAAACTTGACTTTTTGGTCAAAAGTTGACTTTATTGAGTCATATGAGTTGGTAATTTGGTCGAGAATTGAACATTTTGACCAAAAATGACTTTTGGTCGAAAGTTGACCTATTGGAGTCGATGGGTTGGTCATTATGCCGAAAATTGACTATTTTGACAAAAATTCACTATTTGGTCAAAAGTTGACCTATTGGGTCAATGGGTTTGTCATTGGGTCAATGATTGACCATTTACACCAAAATTGACTTTTTGTCAGAGATTGACTTATTGGGTGAATAATATGTCATTAATTCAAAAGATGACTATTTTGACCAAAATTGACTTTTTGGTCAAAAGTTGACCTATTAGGCCAATGGGTTGGTCATTGGGTCAAGGATTAAACTTTTTGACCGAACTTGGCTTTTGGTGAAAGTTGACTTATATGGTTGATGGGTTGGTCATTGGATCGAAGATTGACCATTTTGACCAAAGTTGACTTTTTGATCGAAGATTGAGCTTCTTTGGGTCAATAATTAGTCATTAGGACAAAAATTGACCATTATAACCAAAATTTATTTTTTTGTCAAAAGTTGAACTATTAGGTCAACGGGTTGGTCATTGGGTCAATGATTGACCATTTTGACCAAAGTTAATTGTTTGGTAAAAAGTTGACCTATTGGGTCAATGGGTTGATCATTGGGTCAGAGATTGACCATTTAGACCAAAGTTGACTTTTTGGTCGAGATTGACTTATTGGGTGAATAATTGGTCATTAGGTCAAAAATTGATTATTTTGACGAAAAGTTAAATTTTTGGTCAAAGTTGACCTATTAGATTGACGTGGTGGTCATTGGGTCAGAAATTATACTTCTTGACCACAAGTTGACTTTTTGGTCAAAAGTTGACCTATTTCGACAATAAGTTGGTAATTGGTTCAAGAATTGAGCATATTGAACGAAGATGACTTTTTGGTCAAAATTTGACCTATTGGGTCAATGGATTAGTCATTAGGTCAAAAATTAACCATTTTGACCAAAGTTGACTTTTTGGCCAAAAGTTCACCTAAAGGGTCAATGGGCTGTAATTGGGTCAAAAATTGACTATTTTGTCTAAAATTGACTTTTAGTCAAAAGTTGACCTATTGGGTCAATGGGTTTGTCAATGAGTCAAAGATTGTCCATTTTGACCATAGTTGACTTTTTGGTCAGACATTGACTTATAAGGTCAATAATTGGTCATTAGGTCCAAAATTGACTATTTTGACCAAAATTGAATTTTTGATTAAAAATAAACCCATTGGGTCAACGGGGCGGTCATTGGGTCAAAAATTGACCATATTGACCAAAGTTGACTTTTTTTGAAAAAAGTTGACATATTTGGTCAATGAGTTGGTAATTGAGTCAAGAATTGACCATTTTGATCAAAGATGACTTTTTTGGTCAAAAGTTGACTTAATTGGTCAATGGGTTGGCCGTTGGGTAAAATATTGACCAATTTGACCAAAGTTGACATTTTGGTCAAAAGTTGACCTATTGGGTCAATGGGTGGTACATAGGTCAAAAATTGACTATTTTAACCAAAATTAAATTATTGGTTAAAAGTTGACCCATTGGGTTTGCGGGGTGGTCACTAGGTCAGAAATTGACCATTTTGACAATAGTTGACTTTTTGGTTGAAAGTTGACCTATTTTGCTCAATGAGTTGGTAATTGTGTCAAAAATTGACCATTTTGACCAAAGAAGACTTTTTGTTCAAAAGTTAATCTATTGGGTCAATGGTTTGTTCGTTGGGTCAAAAATTGACCATTTTGACCAAAGTTGACTTTTTGGTCAAAAGTTGACACATTGATCAATGAGTTGATAATTGGGTCGAAGTTGATGATTTTGACCAAAGATGACTTTTTGCTTAAAATTTGATCTTTTAGGATTGATAGATTGAAAAATTGACCATTTTGAGCAAAGTTAACTTTTTGGTTAAAAGTTGACCTATTGGGTCAATGGGTGGTCATTAGATCAAAAATTGACTATTTTGACAAAAATTGACATTTTTGTCAAATGTTGAACTATTGGGTCAATGGGTTTGTCATTGAGTCAAGGATTGTTCATTTTGACCATAGTTGACTTTTTGGTCACAAGATTGACTTATTGGGTCGATAATTGGTCGTTAGGTCGAAAGTATTGACTGATTTTGATTAAAATTCGAATTTTTTAGTCAAAAGTTAATTCCGGTTAGGTCAACAGAGTGGTTATTGGGTTAGAAATTGAACATTTTGACCGAATGACTTGTAGCTGTTTTGAGTCGATGAGTTGGTAATTGGGTCGAGAATTGACCATTTTGACCAAAAATGACTTTTTGGTCAAAAGTTGACTTTATTAGGTCGATGGGTGAGTCATTGGGTTAAAAATTGAACATTTTGACCAAAGTTAACTTTTTGGTCGAAAGTTGACTTATTAGGTCGATGGGTGGTCATTAAGTCGAAAATTGATTATTTTGATCACACATCACTATTTGAGTCAAAATTGACTGATTAGGTCAAAGATTGACTAATTTGACGAGAATTGACCTGTTGGGTCGATAATTTATCATTAATTCGAAAATTAGTTATTTTGACGAAAATTGACTTTTTGGTCGAAAGTTGACCCATTAGGCCAATGGGTTGGTCATTGGGTCAAGGATTGTTCACTTTGACTGAAGTTGACTTTTTGATCAAAGTTGACCTATTGGGTCAATGGGTCGGTCATTGGGTCGAGGATTTACCATTTTGACCAAGGTTGACTTTTCGGTTAGAGATTAGCTTACTGTGTCTATAATTGTCATTAGGTCAAAAATTGACTATTATGACCAAAATTGATTTTTTTGGTCAAAAGTTGAACTATTGGGTTAATGGGTTGGTAATTGGGTCAAGGATTGACCACTTTGACCAAAGTTGACTGTTTGGTCAAAAGCTGACCTATTAGGTCAATGGGTGACCATTGGGTCAAGGATTAACCATTTAAACCAAAGTTGACTTTTTGGTCAGAGATTGACTTATTAGGTCAATAATTGGTCATTAAGTCAAAATTTGATTATTTTGACCAAATTTAAATTTTTTGTCAAAAGTTGACCCATTGGATCAATGGGGTGGCCATTGGGTCAGAAATTAACCATCTTAACCAAAGTTGACTTTTTGGTCAAAATTTGACTTATTTGGTCAAAGAGTTGGTAATTGGGTCAAGAATTGACCATTTTGAACGAAGATGACTTTTTGGTCAAAATTTGATCTGTTTGGTCAATCGGTTAGTCTTTGGGTCAAAAATTGACCATTTTGTCCAAAGTTGACTTTTTGGTCAAAAGTTGACCTATAAGGTCAATGGGTGGTCATTAGGTCAAAAATTGACTATTTTAAACAAAATTGACTTTTTGGACTAAAGTTGACCTATTGGTCAATGGGTTTGTCAAAGGGTCAAGGATCGTCCAATTTGACTGAAGTTGTCTTTTTGGTCAGAGATTGACTTATTAGGTCAATAATTAGTCATTAGGTCAAAAATTGAGTATTTTGACCAAAATTGAATTTTTAGTCAAAAGTTAACCCTTTGGGTCAACGAGGTTGTCATTAGGTTAAGAAATTTACCATTTTGACCAAAGTTGACTTTTTTGTAAAAAGTTGACATATTTGGTCAATGAGTTGGAAATTGGGCCAAGAATTGACCATTTAGACCAAAGATAACTTTTTTGGTCAAAAGTTGACTTATTGGGTCAATGGGTTGGTCATTGCGAAAAAATTGTCCATTTTGACCAAAGTTGACATTTTGGTCAAAAGTTGACCTATTAAGTCAATGGGAGGTCATTAGGTTGAAAATTGACTTTTTGACCAAAATTAAATTTTTTGTCAAAGGTTGACCCATTGGGTCAACGGGGTGGTCATTGGGTCAGTAATTGACCATTTTGACCAAAGTTGACTTTTTGGTCAAAAGTTGACCTATTTGCTCAATGAGTTGGTAATTGGGACAAAAATTAATTATTTTGACCAAAGACGACTTTTTCTTCAAAGTTGATCTATTGGGTCAATGGGTTGTTCATTGGGTCAAAAATTGACCTTTTTGACCAAAGTTGACTTTTTGGTCAAAAGTTGACCTATATGGTCAATGAGTTGGTAATTGGGTCAAGAATTGACTCTTTTGACCAAAGATGACTTTTTGGTTAAAATTTGATCTTTTGGGTCAATGGGTTGGTCATTGGGTCAAAAATTGACCATTTTGATCAAAGTTGACTTTTAAGTCAAAAGATGACCTATTGGGTCAATGGGTGGTCATTAGGTTAAAAATTGACTATTTTGACCGACATTGTCTTTTTGGTCAAAAGTTGACCTATTGGGTCAGTGGGTTTTCATTGGGTCATGGATTGTCCATTTTTACCAAAGTTGACTTTTTGGTCAGAGATTGATTTATTGGGTCGATAATTGGTCATTAGGTCGAAAATTGACTATTTTGACTAAAATTGACTTTTGTCGAAAGTTAACCCATTAGGTTAACGGGGAGGTCATTGGGTCAGAAATTGACCATTTTGACCAAAGATGACTTTTTGGTCAAAAATTGATCTATTGGGTCAATGGGTTGGTCATTGGGTCAAGGATTCACCATTTTGGCCAAATTTGACTTTTTGGTCAGAGATTGGCTTACTTGGTCAATAATTGTTCATTAGGTCAAAATTTGACAAAGTTGACTTTTGGGTTAAAAGTTGACCTATTGGGTCAATAGGTTGGTCATTGGGTAAAAAATTGACCATTTTGACAAAAGTTGACTTTTTTGTCAAGAGTTGACCTATTGAGTCAGTTGGGTGGTCATTAAGTCAAAATTTGACTATTTTGGCCAAAATTGACTTTTTGGTCAAAAGTTGACCTATTGGGCCAATGAGTTGGTCAATATGACAAAGATGACTATTTTGACCAAAATTGACTTTTTGGTCAAAAGTTGACCTATTGGGTCAATGGGTCAAAGATTGACCATTTTGACAATAGTTGACTTTTTGTTCAAAAGTTAACCGATTGGGTGAATGGGTTGGTCATTGGGTCAGAAATTGACCATTTTAACAAAAGTTGTCATTTTGGTCAAAAGTTGACATATTGGGTCAATGAGGTGGTTATTAGGTCAAAAATTGACTTTTTGGTCAAAAGTTGAACTATTGAGTCAATGGGTTTGTCATTGGGTCAAGGATTGACCATTTTGACCAAAGTTGACTTTTTGGTCAGAGATTGACTTATTGGGTCAATAATTGGTCATTAGGTCAAAAATTGACTATTTTAACCAAAATTGAATTTTTGGTTAAAAGTTAACACATTGGGTCAAAAGTTGACCTATTGGATCAATAGTCTTGTCATTAGGTCAAGGATTGACTATTTTGACCAAAGTGGACTTTTTGGTCAGAAATTGACTTATTGGGTTAATAATTGGTCCTTAGGTCAAAAATTGACTATTTTGACAAAAAGTAAATTTTTGGTCAAAGTTGACCTTTTTGGTCAATGAGTTGGTAATTTGGTCAAGAATTGAGCATTTTGACAAAAAATTACTTTTTGGTCAAAAGTTGACTTATTGGGTCGAATGGTGGTCATTATGTCAAAAATTGACTATTTTGACAAAATTCACTTTTTGGTCGAAAGTTGACTTATTGGATCGATAGGGTTTGTCTATTGGTCGATGATTGATCATTTTCACCAAAATTGAGCTATTGGTCGAGATTGACTTATTCGATTGAATAATATGTCATTAATTCGAAAATTGACTATTTTTGACAAAATTTACTTTTTGGTCAAAAGTTGACTTATTAGGCCAAAGGGTTAGTCATTAGGTCAAGGATTAATCATTTTGATCGAAGTTGACTTTTTGGTCAAAAGTTGACCTATTGGGTCAATGGGTTGGTCATTAGATCAAGGATTGACCATTTTAACCAAAGTTGACTTTTCGGTCAGAGATTGGCTTACTGGTCAATAATTGGTCATTAGGACAAAAATTGACTATTATAATCAAAATTGATTTTTTGGTCAAATGTTGAACTATTGGGTCAATGGGATGGTCATTGGATAAATGAATGACCATTTTGACCAAAGTTGACTGTTTGGTCAAAAGTTGACTTATTGGGTCAATGGGTTGGTCATTGGGTCAGGGATTGACCATTTAGACCAAAGTTGACTTTTTGGTCAGAGATTGACTTATTGGGTCAATAATTGGTCATTAGGTCAAAAATTGACTATTTTGACCAAAAGTAAATTTTTTGTCAAAAGTTAGCCCATTGGGTCAACGTAGTGGTCATTGGGTCAAAAATTGTACATCTTGACCAAAGTTGACTTTTTGTCAAAATTTGACCTATTTCGTCAATAAGTTGGTAATTGGGTCAAAAATTGAGCATTTTGAACGAAGATGATTTTTTGGTCAAAATTTGATCTATTGGGTCAATGCGTTAGTCATTGGATCAAAAATTGACCATTTTGACCAAAGTTGACTTTTTGGTCAAAAGTTGACCTATAGGATTAATGGGTGGTCATTTGGTCAAAAATTTACTATTTTGACCAAAATCGACTTTTTGGTCAAAAGTTGACCTATTGGGTCAATGGGTTTGTCAATGGTCAAGGATTGTCCATTTTAACAAAAGTTGACTTTTTGGTCAGATATTGACTTATTGGATCATAGGGTTGGTCATTGGGTCAGGAATTGACCATTTAGACCGAAGTTGACTTTTTGGTCAAAGATTGACTTATTGGGACAATAATTGGTCATTAGGTGAATAATTGATTATTTTGACCAAAATTAAATTTTTGGTGAAAAGTTGACCCTTTGGGTCAGAAATTGACGAAAATTAAATCAACTTGGTGGTCATTGAGTCAGAAATTGACCATCTTGACCAAAGTTGACTTTTTAGTCAAAAGTTGACCTCTTTGGTCAATGAGTTGGTAATTAGGTCAAGAATTGACCATTTTCAACGAAGATGACTTTTTGGTCCAAATTTGATCTATTGGGTCAATGGGTTAGTCATTGGGTCAAAAATTGTCCATTTTGACCAAAGTTGACGTTTTGGTCAAAAGTTGACCTATAGAGTCAATGGGTGGTAATTAGGTCAAAAATTGACTATTTTGACCAAAATTGACTTTTTAGTCAAAAGTTGACATATTAGGTCAATGGGTTTGTCATTAGGTCAAGGATTGACCATTTTGACCAAAGTTGACTTTTTGGTCAGAGATTGACTTATAAGGTCAATAATTGGTCATTAGGTCCAAAATTGACTATTTTGACCAAAAATTAATTTTTGGTCATAAAATAACCCATTGAGCTAAAAAATGACCATTTTGACAAAAGACGACTTTTTTTTCAAATGTTGATCTATTGGGTCAATCGATTGTTCGTTGGGTCAAAAATTGACCATTTTGACCAAAGTTGACTTTTTGCTCAAAAGTTGATCTATTGGTCAATGAGTTGGAAATTGGGTCAATAATTATTAATTTATACCGAAGATGACTTTCTGGTCAAAATTTGATCTTTTGTGTTAATGGGTTGGTCATTGGGTCAAAAATTGACCATTTTGACCAAACTTAACTTTTTAGTCAAAAGTTGACCTATTGGGTCAATGGGTGGTCATAAAGTCAAAAATTGAGCTATTTTGACTAAAATTGACTTTTTAGTTAAAAGTTGACTAATTGGCGTCGATGAGTTTGTCGTTGGGTCAAGGATTATCCATTTTGACTAAAGTTGACTTTTTGGTCAGAGACTGACTTATTGGGTCAATAATTGGTCATTAGGTCAAACATTGACTATTTTGACCAAAATTGATTTTTTTGTCAAAAGTCAACCCAATGGGTGAATGAGGAGGTCATTGGGTCAGAAATTGACCATCTTGATGAAAGCTGATTTTTTGTTCAAAAGTTGATCAATTGGGTCAATGGGTTGGTCATTGGGTCAAGGATTGACCATTTTAACTAATGTTGACTTTTTAGTCGAAGATTGACTTCTTGGGTCGATAATTGGTCATTAGGTAAAAAATTGTCTATTTTGACCAAAATTAACTTTTTGGTCAAAAGTTGACCTATTAGGTCGATGGGTTGGTCATTGGGTCGAAATTTGACCATTTTGACGAAAGTTGACTTATTGGTCGAAAGTTGACTCTATTGAGGTCGATTAGGTGGTCATTAAGTCAAAAATTGACTATTTTGACCAAAATTGAGTTTTTTGTCAATAGTTGACCTATTGAGCCAATGAGTTGGTCATTGTGACCAAATTGACTAATTTGACCAAAATTGACTTTTTAGTCAAAAGTTGACCTATTGGGTCATTGGGTCAAAGATTGACCATTTTGACCATAGTTGACTTTTTGGTGAAAAGTTGACCGATTGGGTGAATGAGTTTGTCACTGGGTCAAGAATAGACCATTTTGACCAAAGTTCACTTTTTGGTCATAGATTGACTTATTTGGTCAATACTTGGTCATTAATTTAAAAATTGACTATTTTAACCAAAATTGAATTTTTGGTCAAAAATTGACCCATTAGGTCAATGGGGTGGTCATTGGGTCAAAAATTGACCATTTTAAACAAATTTTTCGTTTTGGTCAAAAGTTGAAATATTGGGCCAATGGTGTGGTCATTAGGTAAAAAATTAACTTTTTGGTCAAAAGTTGAACTATTAGGTCAATGGATTTTTCATTAGGTCAAGGATTGACCATTTTGACCAAAGTTGAATTTTTGGTCAGAGATTGACTTATTGGGTCAATAATTGGTCATTAGGTAAAAAATTGGCTATTTTAACCAAAATTGTATTTTTGGTCAAAAGTTAACCCATTGGGTGAACGGGGTGGTCATTGGGTCAGAATTTGACCATTTTGACCAAGATGACATTTTGGTTAAAAGTTGACATATTTTGACCAAAATTGAATTTTTGGTCAAAAGTTAACCCATTGGGTCAACGGGGTGGTCATTGGGTCAGAAATTCACCAATTTGACCAAAGTTCACTTTTTGGTCAAAGTTAACATATTTGCTCAATGAGTTGGTAATTGGGTCAAGAATTGAACATTTTGACTAAAAATGACTTTTTGGTCAAAAGTTAACCTATTGGGTCAATGTGTTGGTCATTGGATCAAAAATTTACGATTTTGACAAAAGTTGACTTTTTAGTCGAAAGTTGACCTATTGGGTCAATGGGTGGTCATTAGGTAAAAAATTAACTATTTTGACCAAAATTTACTTTTGGTCAAAAGTTGACCTGTTGGGTCAATGAGTTTGTCATTGGGTCAAGGATTGACCATTTTGACCAAAGTTGACTTTTTGGTCAGAGATTGACTTATTGGGTCAATAATTGGTCATTAATTGAAAATTGATTGTTTTGGTCATTAAGTCAAAAATTAGTTATTTTGACCAAAATTAAATTTTTGGTCAAAAGTTGTCCCAAAGGGTCAATGGGGTGGTCATTGGGTCATAAATTGACCATTTTGACCAAAGTTGACTTTTTGGTCAAAAGTTGACCTATTTAGTCAATGAGTTCGTAATTGGGTAAAAAAATTGACCATTTTGACCAAAAATGACTTTTTGGTCAAAAGTTGATCTAATGGGTCAATGGGTTGGTCATTGGGTCAAAAATTGACCATTTTGACCAAGGTTGACTTTTTGGTCAAAAGTAAACATATTGGGTCAATGGTTGGTCATTCAGCAAAAAATATCTATTTTGACCAAAATTGACTATTTGGTCAAAAGTTGACCTATTGGGTCAGTGGGTTTGTTATTAGGTCAAGGATTGACTATTTTGACCAAACTGGACTTTTTGGTTAGAAATTGACTTATTGGGTCAATAATTGGTCCTTAGGTCAAAAATTGATTATTTTGACAAAAAGTAAATTTTTGGTTAAAAGTTAGCCCATTGGGTCAACGGGGTGGTCACTGGGTCAGAAATTGAACATTTTGACCAAAGTTGACTTTTTGGTCAAAGTTGACCTTTTTTGGTCAATGAGTTGGTAATTTGGTCAAGAATTGACCATTTTAACCAAAAATGACTTTTTGGTCAAAAGTTGACCTATTTGGTCAATGGGTGGTCATTATGTCAAAAATTGACTATTTTGACAAAAATTCACTATTTGGACAAAAGTTGACTGTTAGATTGATGGGTTTATCATTGGGTCAATGATTGACCATTTTCACCAAAATTGACTTTTGGTCAGAGATTGACTTATTGGGTGAATAATATGTCATTAATTCAAAAAATGACTATTTTGACCAAAATTGACTTTTTGGTCAAAAGTTGACCTATTAGGTCAATGGGTTGGTCATTGTGTCAAGGATTAATCTTTTGACCAAAGTTGACTTTTTGGTCAAAAGTTGACATATTAGGTATATGGGTTGATCATTGGGTCAAAAATAGACCATTTTGACAAAGTTGACTTTTTGGTCAGAGATTGACTTATTGGGTCAATAATTGGTCATTAGGTCAAAAATTGACTATTTTGACAAAATTGACTTTTTGGTCAAAAGTTGACCTATTGGGTCAATGGGTGGTCATTAAGTCAAAAATTGACTATTTTGACCAAAATTGACTTTTTAGTCAAAAGTTGACCTATTGGGTCAATGGGTTTGTCATTGGGTTAAGGATTGACCATTTTGACCAAAGTTGACTTTTTGGTCAGAGATTGACTTATTGGGTCAATAATTGGTCATTTGGTCAAAAATTGACTATTTTGACCAAAATTGAATTTTCAGGTCGAAAGTTTACTCATTGGAGTCGACTATGTGGTCATTAGGTCGAAATTGACCATTTTATCAAAGTTGACGTTTTGGTCAAAAGTTGACCTGTTTGATCAATGAGTTGGTAATTTGGTCAAGAATTGACCATTTGGCCAAAGATGAGTTTTTGGTCAAAAGTTAACCTATGGGGACAATGGGTTAGTCATTGGGTCAAAATAGATCATTTTGACCAAAGTTGACTTTATGGTCAAAAGTTGACCTATTGGGTCAATGGGTGGTCATTAAGTCAAAAATTAATTATTTTGACCAATATTTACTATTTGGTCAAAAGTTGGCCTATTGGGTCAATGGGTTCGTCATTGGGTCAAGGATTGACCATTTTGACCAAAGTTGACTTTTTGGTCAGAGATTGACTTATTAGGTTAATAATTGGTCATTAATTCAAAAATTGATTATTTTCACCAAAATTGACTTTTTGGTCGAAAAGTTGACTATTAGGTTGATGGGTTGGTCATTGGGTCGAGGATTGATCATTTTGACCAAAGTTGACTTTTTGGTCGAAAGTTAACATATTGGGTCAATGGGTTGGTCATTGGAGTCGACGATTGACCATTTTGACCAAAGTTGACTTTTTGGTCGAGAGTTGACTTATTAGAGTCGATTATTAGTCATTAGGTAAAAAATTGACTATTTTGACAAAAGTTGAATTTTGGGTCGAAAGTGTGACTGATTGGGTCGATGGGTTTAGTCATTAGGTCAAGGATTGAATTTTGACCAAAGTTGACTTTTTGGTCAGAGATTGACTTATTGGGTCAATAATTGGTCATTAGGTCGAAAATTGATTATTTTGACCAAAATTAAATTTTTGGTCAAAAGTTGACCCATTGGGTCGATGGGGTGGTCATTGGGTAAAAAATTGACCATTTTGACCAAAGTTGACTTTTTGGTCGAAAGTTGACTATTTGGTCAATGAGTTGGTAATTAGATCGAAAATTGATCATTTTGACCGAAGATGATATTTTGGTCGAAATTTGATCTATTGGTAATGGGATCATTGGGTCGAGTTACATTTGACAAGTTGACTTTTGGTCGAAAGTTGACTGTTGGGTCGATGGGTTAGTCATTAGGTCGAGATTGACCATTTTGACCAAAGTTGACTTTTTAGTCAGAGATTGACTTATTGGGTCGATAATTGGTCATTAGGTCAAAATTAATTATTTTGACCAAAATTAAATTTTTGGTCAAAAGTTGACCCATTGGGTCAATGGGTGGTCATTTGGTCGGAAGTTGACCATTTTAACCAAAGTTGACTTTTTGGTCAAAGTTGACTTATTTGGTCAGTGAGTTGGTACTTGGGTCAAGAATTGATCATTCTGACTGAAGATGACTTTTTTGGTCAAAATTTGATCTATTGGGTCAATGGGTTGGTCATTGGGTCAAAAATTGACTATTTTGACCAAAGTTAGCTTTTTGGTAAAAAGTTGACGTATTGGGTCAATGGGTTGTCATTAGGTTAAAAATTGACTATTTTAACAAAAATTGACATTTTGGCAAAAGTTGACCTATTGGGTCAATGTGTTTGTCATTGGGTCAATGATTGACCATTTTGACCAAAACTGACTTTTTGGTCAGAGATTGACTTATTGGGTCAATGATTGGTCATTAATTCAAAAATTAATAATTTTGACTAAAATTAACTTTTTGATCAAAAGTTGACCTATTTGTCAATGGGTTTGTCATTGGGACGAGGATTGACCTTTTTGACCAAAGTTGACTTTTTGGTCATAGATTGACTTATTTGGTCAATAATTGGTTATTAGGTCAAAATTGATTATTTTGACCAAAATTGACTTTATGGTCAAAAGTTGACCTATTAGATCGATGAGTTGGTCATTAGGTTAAAAATTGATTATTTTGACTAAAATTAACTTTTTAGTCAAAAGTTGAACTATAGGGTTAATGGGTTTGTCATTGGGTCAAGGATTGACCATTTTGACCAAAGTTGACTTTTTGGTCAGAAATTAACTTATTCGGTCAATAAATGGTCATTAGGTCAAAAATTGATTATTTTGACAAAAATAAATTTTTTTTCGAAAGTTGACCTATTGAGTCACGAGGTGATCGTTGGGTCAGAAATTGACCATTTTGACTAAAGTTGACTTTTGGTTAAAAATTAACCAATTTAGTCAATGAGTTGGTAATTGATCAAGAATTGATCATTTTGATTGAATATGACTTTTTGGTCAAAAGTTGATCTATTGGTTCAATGGGTTGGTCATTGGGTCGAGAATTGACCATTTTGACCAAAGTTGACTATTTGGTCGAAAGTTGACTATTAGATCGATGAGTGATCATTAGGTCAAAATTGACTATTTTGACCAAAATTGACTTTTTAGTCGAAAGTTGACCTATTAGGTCGATGGGTTTGTCATTGGGTTGAGGATTGACCATTTTGACCAAAGTTGACTTTTTGGTCGAAGATTGATCTATTGGATCGATAATTGGTCATTAGGTCAAAAATTGAATATTTTGACCAAAATTGATTTTTGGTCGAAAGTTGACCCATCGAGGTGAACGGGTTGGTCATTAGGTCGAGACATTGACCATTTTGACGAAGTTGACTTTTTGGTCAAAAAGTTGACTGATTGGGTCGATGAGTTGAGTAATTGGTTGAACGATTGACCATTTTGACCAAAGATGACTTTTTAGTCGAAGTTGACATATTGGGTCAATGGGTTGGTCATTGGGTCGAAAATTGACCAATTTGGCCAAAGTTGATTTTGGTCAAAAGTTGACTTATTAGATCGATGGGTGGTCATTAGGTCAAATTGATTATTTTGATCAAAATTGACTTTTAGTCAAAAGTTGACTTTATTGAGTCGATGGGTTTGTCATTGGGTCAAGGACTGACCATTTTGACCAAAGTTGACTTTTTGGTCGGAGATTAATTTATTGGGTCAATAATTGGTCATTAATTCAAAATTTATTTATTTTGACTAAAATTAATTTTTTGGTCAAAAATTTACCTTTTAGGCCAATTGGTTGGTCATTGGGTCAAGGATTGATCATTTTAACCAAAGTTGACTTTTTGGTCAAAAGTTGACGTATTGGGTCAATGGGTTGGCCATTAAGTCAAAAATTGACTATTTTGACCAAAATTGACTTTTTGGTCAAAAGTTGATCTATTGGGTCGATGGGTGGTCATTAGGTCCAAAATTGACTATTTGACCAAAATTGACTTTTTGTCAAAAGTTAAACTATTGGGTCAATGGGTTCGTCATTAGGTCAGGGATTGACCTTTTTTTGACAGAAGTTGACTTTTTGCTCCAAGATTGACTTATTGGGTCAATAATTGGTCATTAGGTCAAAAATTGACGATTTTGACCAAAATTGAATTTTTGGTCAAAAGTTGACCTATGAGTTAACGGGTGGTCATTGGGTAGAAATTGACCATTTTGACCAAAGATGACATTTTGGTCGAAAGTTGACCTAATTTGACCAAAATTGAATTTTGGTCGAAGTTAACTCATTGGTCGGGGTGGTCATTGGGTCAGAAATTGACCATTTTGGCCAAAGTTGACTTTTTGGTCAAAAGTTGACCTATTTGGTCAATGAGTTGGTAATTGGGTCAAGAATTGACCATTTTGACTAAAGATGACTTTTTGGTCAAGAGTTGACATATTGTGACAATGGGTTGGTCGTTGGGTCAAAAATTGACCATTTATAGCAAAGTTGACTTTTTGGTCAAAAGTTGCCCTATTGGGTCAATGGGTGATCATTAGGTTAAAAATTGACTCTTTTGACCCAAATTGACTTTTTGGTCAAAATTTGACTTATTGGGTCAAGGATTGACCATTTGATCAGAGAATGACTTATTGGGTCAATAATTGGTCATTAATTCAAAAATTGACTATTTTGGTCATTAAGTCAAAAATTTAATATTTTGACCAAAATTAATTTTTAGTCGAAAGTTGACTTATTGGATTGACGGGTGGTCATTGGTCAGAAATTGATTATTTGACCAAAGTTGACTTTTAGGTCGAAAGTTGACCTATTTGGTCGATGAGTTCGTCATTGGGTTAAAATTGACCATTTTGACCAAAGATGACTTTTTGGTCAAAAGTTGATCTATTGGGTCAATGGGTTGGTCATTGGGTCAAAAATTGACCATTTTGACTAAAGTTAACTTTTTGGTCAAAAGTAGACATATTGGGTCAATGGGTGTTCATTCAACAAAAATTGACTATTTTGACCAAAATTGTCTATTTTGTCAAAAGTTGAACTATTAGGTCAATGGGTTTGTCATTGGGTCAGGGATTGACCATTTTGACCAAAGTTGACTTTTTGGTCGAGAGATTGACTTATTAGGTCGATAATTGGTCATTAGGTCGAAAATTAACTATTTTGACCAAAATTAAATTTTTGGTCGAAAGTTAGTCATTAGATTGACGGAGTGATCAAGCGAAAATTGAACATTTTGACCAAGTTAACTTTTTGGTCAAAAGTTGACTGATTTAGTCGATGAGTTGGTAATTTAGTCGAGAATTGACCATTTATGATCAAAGATGACTTTTTGGTCGAAAGTTGACTTATTGGATCGATAGGTGGTCATTAGGTCAAAAATGGACTATTTTGACCAAAGTTGATTTTTTGGTCAAAAGTTAACCTATTGGGTCAATGGGTGGTCATTAAGTCAAAAATTGACTATTTTTTTACCAAAATTCATTATTTGATCAAAAGTTGACCTATTGGGTCAATGGGTTTGTCATTGGGTCAAGGATTGACCATTTTGACCAAAGTTGACTTTTTGGTCAGAGATTGACTTATTGGGTCAATAATTTGTCATTAATTCAAAAATTGATTATTTTGACCATAATTAACTTTTTGGTCAAAAGTTGACCTATTAGGCCAATGGGTTGGTCATTGGGTCAATGATTGATCATTTTGACCGAAGTTGACTTTTTAGTCAAAAGTTGACCTATTGGGTCAATGGGATGGTCATTGGGTCAAGGATTGACCATTTTGACCAAAGTTGACTTTTTGGTCAGAGATTGACATACTTAGTCAATAATTGGTTATTAGGTCAAAAATTGACTATTATGACCAAAATTTATTTTTTGGTCAAACGTTGACTTTAGTTGATAGTCTTGATAAAGTTGACCATATTGATCTAAGTTGATGTTGGTCAATCGAGTTGAATTAGATTGAGATTGAACATTTTGACTAAAGTTGACTTTTAGTCGAAGATTCACTTATTGGGTCAATAATTGGTCATTAGGTCAAAAAATGATTATTTTGACCAAAATTAAATTTTTAGTCGAAAGTTGACCCATTGGGTCAACAGGGTGGTCATTGGGTCAGAATTTGAACATTTTGACCAAAGTTAACTTTTTGGTCAAAAGTTGACCAATTTGGTCAAAGAGTTGGCAATTGGCTAAAGAATTGACCATTTTGAACTAAGATAACTTTTTGGTCAAAATTTGATCTATTGGTCAACGTGTAAGTCATAGGGTCAGAAATTGACCATTTTGACCAAAGTTGACTTTTGGTCGAAAGTTGACCTATTAGGTCGATGGGTTGTCATTATGTCGAAAATTGATCGATGTTTGACCAAAATTGACTTTTTGGTCAAAAGTTGACTTATTGGGTCGATGGGTTTGGTTCATTGGGTCGAGGATTGACTCATTTTGACCAAAGTTGACTTTTTGATCAAAGATTGACTTATTGGGTCAATAATTGGTCATTAGGTCAAAAATTGACTATTTTGACCAAAAGTAAATTTTTGGTCAAAAGTTAGCCCATTGGGTCAACGGGGTGGTCATTGGGTCAGAAATTGAACATTTTGACCAAACTTGACTTTTTGGTCAAAAGTTGACCTATTTGGTCAATGAGTTGGTAATTTGGTCAAGAATTGACCATTTTGACTAAAGATGACTTTTTGGTCAAAAGTTGACCTATTAGGTCAATGGGTTGGTCATTGGGTAAAAATTGACCATTTTGACCAAAGTTGACTTTTTGGTCAAAAGTTGACTTATTGGGTCTATGGGTGGTCATTAACTCAAAAATTGACTATTTTAACCAAAATTCACTATTTGGTCAAAAATTTACCTATTGGGTCAATGGGTTTGTCATTGGGTCAAGGATTAACCATTTTGACCAAAGTTGACTTTTTGGTCAAAGATTGACTTATTAGGTCAATAATTTGTCATTAATTCAAAAATGATAATTTTCACCAAAATTGACTTTTTGGTCAAAGGTTGACCTATTAGGTCAATGGGTTGGTCATTGGGTCAAGGATTGATCATTTTGATCGAAATTAACTTTTTGGTCAAAAGTTGACCTGTTGGGACAATGGGTTGGTTATTGGGTCAAGGTTTAACCATTTTTACCAAAGTTGACTTTTTGGTCAGAGATTGGCTTACTGAGTCAATAATTGGTCATAAGGTCAAAAATTGACTATTATGACCAAAATTGATTTTTTGGTCAGAAGTTGAACTATTAGGTCAATGGGTTGGTCTTTGGGTCAAGAATTGACTATTTTGACCAAAGTTGACTGTTTGGTCTAAAGTTGACCTATTGGGTCAATGGGTTGGTCATTGGGTCAAGGATTGACCATTTAGACCAATGTTGACTTTTTGGTCAGAGATTGACTTATTGGGTCAATAATTGGTCATTAGGTTAAAAATTGAATATTTTGACCAAAATTAAATTTTTGGTCAGTAATTGGGTCAGAATTTGACCATTTTGACCAAAGTTGACCTATTTGGTCAATGAGTTGGCAATTGGGTCAAGAGTTGACCATTTTGAATGATGATGACTTTTTAGTCAAAATATGATCATAGGGTCAATGGGTTACTCATTGGGTCAAAAATTGACCATTTTCACTGAAGTTGACTTTTTGGTCAGAGGTTGACCTATAGGGTCAATGGATGGTCACTATGTCAAAAATTAACTATTTTGACCAAAATTGACTTTTTGGTCAAAAGTTGAACTATTGGGACAATGGGTTTGTCATTGGGTCAAGGATTGACAATTTTGACCAAAGTTGACTTTTTGGTCAGAGATTGACTTTTTAGGTCAATAATTGGTCATTAATTCTAAAATTGATTTTTTTGGTCATTAGGTAAAAAAATTGACTATTTTAACCAAAATTAAATTTTTTGTCAGAATTTGATCATTAGATCAGCGAAGTGGTCATCGGTCGAGATATTGACCATTTTGATCAAAGTTGACATTTTGGTCAAAGTTGACCTATTTGGTCAATGAGTTCGTTATTGAGTCAAAAATTGACCATTTTGACCAAAGATGATATTTTGGTAAAAATTTGATATATTGGGTAAAAAATTAACCATTTTTACCAAAGTTGATTTTTTGGTCAAAAGTTAACCTATTGGGTCAATGGTGGTCATTTTGCAAAAATTGTCTATTTTGACCAAAATTGATAATTTGGTCAAAAATTTACTTATCGGGTCGATGAGTTCGTCATTCGATCAAGGATTGACTATTTTGACCAAAGTTGACTTTTTGGACAGAAATTGACTTACTGTGTCATTAATTGGTCATTAGGCCAAAATTGACTCTTTTGAACTAATGGGTCATTGCGTTAGCAATTGTTTCAAGAATTGACCATTTTGAATGAAGATGACTTTTTGGTCAAAATTTGATCTATTGGGTCAACGGGTTAGTCATTTGGTCAAAAATTGACCATCTTAACCAAAGTTGACTTTTTGGTCAAAAGTTGACCTATAGGGTCAATGGGTGGTCATTATGTCAAAAATTCACTATTTTGACCAAAATTGACTTTTTGGTCAAAAGTTGAACTATTGGGTCAATAGGTTTGTCATTGGGTCAAGGATTAACCATTTTTAACAAAGTTGACTTTTTTGTCAGAGATTGACTTATAGGGTTAATAATTGGTAATTACGTCAAAATTTGACTATTTTTACTGAGATCGAATTTTGGTCAAAAGTTAACCCATCGGATCAGGTCAACTGGGTTATCATTGGTCGAAGTCGACCACTTTGACCAAAGATGACATTTTAGGTTAAAAGTCGACCCATTTCGACTAAAGTCGAATTTTTGGTCAAAGTTAACCCATCGAGTTAACTGGAGTAGTCATTGAGTCGGAAATCGACCATTTTGACCAAAGTTGACCTTTTGGTCAAAAGTTGACCTATTTGGTCAATGATTTGGTAATTGGGTCGAGCATTAACCATTTTGATTAAAGATGACATTTTGGTCAAAAGTTGACCTATTAGGTCAATGGGTTGTTCATTGGGTCAAAAATTGACCATTTTGAATAAAGTTGACTTTTTCGTCAAAAGTTGACCTATTGGGTCAATGGATGGTCATTTGTTAAAAAATTGACAATTTTGAACAAAATTAACTTTTTGGTTAAAAGTTGCCCTATTAGGTCAATTGGTTTTTCATTGGGTCAAGGATTGACCATCTTGACCAAAGTTTACTTTTTGGTCAGAGATTGACTTATTGGGTCAATAATTGGTCATTAATTCAAAAATAGACTATTTTGTTTCAAAAATTGACTATTTTAACAAAAATTAAATTTTTGGTCAAAAGTTGACTCATTGGTCAACTGGATGGTCATTGGGCCAGAAATTGACCATTTTGACTAAAGTTGACTTTTTTGTCAAAAGTTGACCTATTTTATCAATGAGTTCTAAATTGGGTCAAAAATTGATCATTTTGACCAAAGATGACTTTTTGGAAAGTTGATCTATTGGGTCAAGGGGTTGGTCATTGGGTCAAAAATTGACCATTTTTACCAAAGTTAACTTTTTGGTCAAAGGTTGACCTATTGAGTCAATGGTGGTTATTCAACTAAAATTGACTATTTTGACCAAAAGTAAATTTTTTGTCAAAAGTTAGCTCATTGGGTCAACGGGATTGGTCATTACGGGTCGAAGATCGAACATTTTGACCAAACTTCGACTTTTTAGTCAAAATTGTCAATCTTTTGGTCAATGAGTTGGTAATTTGGTCAAGAAATGACCATTTTAACCAAAAATGACTTTTTGGTCAGAAGTTGACCTATTGGGTTAATGGGTGGTCATTAGGTCAAAAATTGACCATTTTGACCAAAGTAGACTTTTTGGTCAAAAGTTGACCTATTGGGCCACTGTGTGGTCATTAAGTAAAAAATTGACTATTTTGAGCAAACATCACTAAAAGTTCACATATTGGGTCAATGGGTTTGTCATTGGGTCAAGGATTAACCATTTTGACCAAAGTTAACTTTTTGGTCAGAGATTGACTTACGAGGTCAATAATTTGTCATTAATTCAAAAATTGACTATTTTGACTAAATTGACTTTTTGGTCAAAAGTTGACCTATTAGGCCAATGGGTTGGTCATTGGGTCAAGGATTAATCATTTTGACCGAAGTTGACTTTTTGGTCAAAAATTGACCTCATGGGTCAATGGGTTGGTCATTGGGTCAAGGACTAACCATTTTGACCAAAGTTGACTTTTTTGTCAAAAGTTAACCTATTTGGTTCGTAATTGGGTCAAAAATTGATGATTTTGACCAAAGATGACATTTTGGAAAGTTGATCTATTGGGTCAAGGGGTTGGTCATTGGGTCAAAAATTGACCATTTTTACCAAAGTTAACTTTCTGATCAAAGGTTGACCTATTGAGTCAATGGTGGTTATTCAACAAAAATTGACTATTTTGACCAAAAGTAAATTTTTGGTCAAAAGTTAGCCCATTGGGTCAACGAGATGGTCATTGGGTCAGAAATTAATCATCTTGACCAAACTTGACTTGTTGGTCAAAAGTTGACCTTTTTGGTCAATGAGTTGGTAATTTGGACAAGAATTGACCATTTGACCAAAAATGACTTTTTGGTCAGAAGTTGACCTATTGGGTCAATGGGTGGTCATTGGGTCAAAAAATTGATCATTTTGACTAAAGTTGACTTTTTGATCAAAAGTTGACCTATTGGGCCACGGGTGGTCATTAAGTCAAAAGTTGACTATTTTGACCAAACATCACTATTAGGTCAAAAGTTGACATATTGGGTCAACGGGTTTGTCATTGGGTAAAGGATTGACATTTTGACCAAAGTTAACTTTTTGACCATTTTTACTAAAGTTGAATGTTTGGTCAAAAGTTGACTTAATGGGTCAATGGGTCAAGGATTGAGCATTTAGACCAAAGTTGACTTTTTGGTCAGAGATTGACTTTTTGGGTCAATAATTTCTCATTAATTCAAAAATTGACTAGTTTGACCAAATTGACTTTTTGGTCAAAAGTTGACCTATTTAGCCAATGGGTTGGTCATTGGGTCAAGGATGAATCATTTTGACCGAAGTTGACTTTTTGGTCAAAAGTTGACCTATTGAGTCAATGGGTCGGTCATCGGGTCAAGGATTGGCCATTTTGACCAAAGTTGACTTTTTGGTCAGAGATTGGCTTACAGGGTCAATAATTGGTCATTAGGTCAAAAATTGACTATTATAACCAAAATTGATTTTTTGGTCAAATATTGAACTGTTGGGTCAATTGGTTGGTCATTGGGTCAAGGATTGACCATATTGACCAAAGTTGACTTTTTGGTTAAAACTTGACCTATTGAGTCAATGGGTTGGTCATTAGGTCAAGGATTGACCATTTTGACCAAATTTAACTTTTTGGTTAGAGATTGACTTATTGGGTAAATAATTGGTCATTAGGTCAAAAATTGATTATTTTGACCAAAATTAAACTTCTGGTCAAAAGTTGACCCATTGGGTCAATGGGGTGGTCATTGGGTCAGAATTTGACCATTTTGACCAAAGTTGACTTTTTGGTCAAAAGTTGACCTATTTGGTCAATGGGTTGGCAATTGTTTCAAGAATTGACCATTTTGAACGAAGATGACTTTTTGGTCAAAATTTGATCTATTGGGTCAATGGGTTAGTCATTGGGTCAAAAATTGACCATTTTGACCAAAGTTGACTTTTTGGTCAAAAGTTGACATATAGGGTCAATGGGTGGTCATTATGTCAAAAATTCACTATTTTGACCAAAATTGACTTTTTGGTCAAAAGTTGAACTATTGAGTCAATGAGTTTGTCATTGGGTCTAGGATTAACCATTTTGACCAAAGTTGACTTTCTTGTCAGAGAGTGACTTATACGGTCAAAAATTGGTAATTGACTATTTTGACCAAAGTTGAATTTTTCGTCAAAAGTAAACCTAGTGGATTGGGTCAACAGGGTGGTTATTGGGTCAGAAATTGACCACTTTGACAAAAGATTACATTTTGGTCAAAAATTGACCTATTTTGAACAAAATTGAATTTTTTGTCAAAAGTTAACCCATTAAGTTAACGGGGTGATCAGAGTCAGAAATTGACCATTTTGACCAAAGTTAACTTTTTGGTCAAAAGTTGACATATTTGGTCAATGAGTTGGTAAATGGGTCAAGAATTGACCATTTTGATTAAAGATGACTTTTTGGTCAAAAGTTAACCTATTAGGTCAATGAGTTGGTCATTGGGTAAAAAATTGACCATTTTGACCAAAGTTAACATTTTGGTCAAAAGTTGACCTATTAGGTCAATGGGTGATCATTTGGTCAAAAATTGACAATTTTGACCAAAATTAACTTTTTGGTCAAAAGTTGTCCTATTAGGTCAATGGGTTTTGTCATTGGGTCAAGGATTGACCATTTTGACTAAAGTTGACTTTTTGGTTAGAGATTGACTTATTGGGTCAGTAATTGGTCATTAATTCAAAAATTGACTATTTTGGACTTTAGCTCAAAATTTCACTATTTTAATAAAAATTAAATTTTTTGTCAAAAAGTTGACTCATTGGTCAACGGGGTGGTCATTGGGTTAGAAATTGATCATTTTGACCAAAGTTGACTTCTTTATCAAAAGTTGACCTATTTGGTCAATGAGTTCGTAATTGGGTCAAAAATTGATCATTTTGACTAAAGATAACTTTTTGGTCAAAAGTTGATCTATTGGGTCAAAAATTGACCAATTTTACCAAAGTTGACTTTTTGGTCAAAAGTTAACCTATTGGGTCAATGGTGGTCATTTTGCAAAAATTGACTATTTTGACCAAAATTGACTATTTGGTCAAAAGTTTACCTATTGGGTCAATGAGTTTGTCATTAGGTCAAGGATTGACTATTTTGACCAAAGTTGACTTTTTGGACAGAAATTGACTTATTGTGTCAATAATTGGTCATTAGGCCAAAATTGACTATTTTGATCTATTGGGTCATTGGGTTAACAATTGCTTAAAGAATTGACCATTTTGAATGAAGATGACTTTTTGGTCAAAATTTGATCAATTGGGTCAATGGGTTAGTCATTTGGTCAAAAATTGATCATTTTCACCAAAGTTCACTTTTTGGTCAAAAGTTGACCTATAGGGTCAATGGGTGGTCATTACGTCAAATATTCACTATTTTGACCAAAATTGACTTTTTGGTCAAAAGTTGAACTATTGGATCAATGAGTTTGTCATTGAGTCAAGGATTGACCATTTTGACCAAAGTTGACTTTTTTTTCAGAGATTGACTTATTGGGTCAATAA
This sequence comes from Papilionanthe hookeriana x Papilionanthe teres, assembly GCA_022702705.1. Lineage (NCBI taxonomy): Eukaryota > Viridiplantae > Streptophyta > Magnoliopsida > Asparagales > Orchidaceae > Papilionanthe > Papilionanthe hookeriana x Papilionanthe teres. The sequence continues at coordinate 140,769,521 of CM040426.1, forward strand.
TTGGTAATTAGGTCAAAAATTGACTATTTTGACCAAAATTAAATTTTTGGTCAAAAGTTAACCAATTGGATTGGGTCAACGGGGTGGTAATTGGGTCAGAAATTGACCACTTTGACCAAAGATGACATTTAAGTTAAAAGTTGACCTATTTTGACTAAAATTAAATTTTTGGTCAAAAGTTAACCCATTGACTTAACGGGGTGGTCATTGGGTCAGAAATTGATCATTTTGACCAAAGTTGACTTTTTGGTCAAAAGTTGACCTATTTGGTCAATGATTTGGTAATTGGGTCAAGCATTATCCATTTTGATTAAAGATGACTTTTTGGTCAAATGTTGACCAATTAGGTTAATGGGTTGTTCATTGAGTAAAAAATTTGACCATTTTGACTAAAGTTGCCTTTTTCGTCAAAAGTTGACCTATTGGGTCAATGGGTGGTCATTTGGTAAAAAATGGATAATTTTGACCAAAATTAACTTTTTGGTCAAAAGTTGCCCTATTAGGTCAATGGGTTTTTCATTGGGTCAAGGATTGACCATTTTGACCAAAGTTTACTTCTTGGTTAGAGATTGACTTATTGGGTCAATAATTGGTCGTTAATTCAAAAAATGACTATTTTGTTCATTAGGTCAAAAATTGACTATTTTAACCAAAATTAAATTTTTGGTCAGAAGTTGACTCATTGGTCAACGGGGTGGTCATTGGGCCAGAAATTGACCATTTTGACCAAAGTTGACTTTTTTGTCAAAAGTTGACCTATTTTGTCAATGAGTTTTTAATTGGGTCAACAATTGATCATTTTGACCAAAGATGACTTTTTGGAAAGTTGATCTACTGGGTCAAGGGGTTGGTCGTTGGGTCAAAAATTGATCATTTTACCAAAGTTAACTTTTTGGTCAGAGCCGTCAATTTTAATCGGAATCAATGGCATATTAAAACAAAATCGATCTATTTTGACTCAGAGCAAATTTTATGTCAAAAATTGCACTGATCAGTCATCCGGATTGGCCATCAATGTCGACCGAACATTTTCGGACCAAACTCGACTTTTTGACAAATGTCGATCCTTTTGGTCAATGAGTCGCTATTCGGGGTCAAGAATCGACCATTTCGACTTCAAATGACTTTTTCGACGAAGCCGACCTTTCGGGTCAACGGTGACGGCTTCAATGGGTGCAAAAATCGACCATTTCGACAAACGTAGCTCTACGTGCAAAAGCCGACCTGTAGGTCTCTCGCCGAGCATTATTAAGTCAAAATTGATCTATTTCGACCAAACATCACTCTTTTCGTCAAAAGTCGCATATTAGGTCAATGGGCTTGTCATCGGGTCGAGCGATCGACCATTTCGACCAAAAGTTAACTTTTCTGACGAACTTTACTAAAGTCGACTTTTCGTCAAAAGTCGACTTATCGAAGTCAATGAGTCAAGGATCGACCATTTAGCACTTTTCAAAGTCGACTTTTCGGTCGAGATCGACTTTAGCAGGTTCAATAATTTCATCATTAATTCAAAAATCGACTATTTCAATTTTCGACTCAATTTTCTGGTCAAAAGTCGGACCTATTCGGGGCACGTGGTGGGCTCATTAACGGCCGATAGGATGAATCATTTTGCACCGAAGTCGACTTTTCGGCGGCAAGTCGACCTATCGGGTCAATCGGCTCGGCCATCGGGGTCAAGGATCGACCATTTCGACTCAAAGCCGATCTTCGGTCCGAGATCGGGCTTTCACTCGGGTCAATAACTGGTCATTAGGTCAAAAAAATCGACTATTATAACCGAAATTGATTTTTTGGTCAAATGTCAACAATTCCAAGTTAATTGTGTCGGTCATTAGGCCAAGGATCGACCATTTCGACCAAAGTCGACTTTTCGATCAAAATCTGCACCTCATCGGGTCAACGGGCTCTGGCCATCGGGTCAAGGATTCGACCACTTTCGACCAAATTCGACTTTTATCGCAGATCGACTTGCCGGGGTCAATAACTGGCCATTAGGTCAAAAATCGATTATTTTCACCAAAATAAATTTTCTGTCAAATGTCAATCTCACTGGGCCGGACGGGTGGCTCACCGGGTCGACTCGACCATTTCGACCAAAGTCAATTTTTTGGTCAAAAGTCGACCTCATTCGTCACGGGCCGTTGCAATTGTGTCAAGAATCGACCATTTTCGAACGAAGATGACTTTTGGCCAAAATTTCGATCTTATCAACAACCTGCTACTATCGAGTCAAAAATCGATCATTTTGACCAAAGTCGACTTTGGTCAAAAGTCGACCTATAGGATCAATGGGCATCATTATGTCCAAAATTCACTATTTCGACCAAAATCGACTTTTTGTTCAAAAGTTAAACTATCGGGTCAATGAGCTCATCATTGGGGTCAAGGATGACCTATTTTCGACGTAAAGTTAACTTTCTTGTCGCAGATCGACTTATCGGTCAAAAATCGTCGATTAGGTCAAAAATTGACTATTTTAACCAAAGTTGAATTTTTCGTCAAAAGCGACTCCAGTATCGGATCAACGGGTGGTTATCGGGTCAAAATCGACCAATTTCGACCAAAGATTACATTTCGGTCAAAAGTTGACCTTTTTTTACCAAAATCGAATTTTTGGTGAAAAGTTAACTCATCGGGTTAACGGCGGTCGTAGGTCGAAATTAATCATTTTGACTAAAGCTGACTTTTTCGTCAAAAGTTAACCAATTCTGTCAATGAGTTGAGAATTTGTCAAGAATCGACCATTTCGACTAAAGATGACTTTTTCGTCAAAAGCTAACCTATTAGGTCAATCGGTCGTCATTGGGTCAAAAATCGACCATTTCACCAAAGTCAATTTTTTGGTCAAAAGTCGACCTACCGGGTCAATGGGCGGTCAATTCGGGTCAAAAATCGACATATTTCGACTAAAGATTGACTTTTTGGTCAAAAGTTGACCGTATTCGGTCAATGGATTTGTCATCAGGTCAAGGATCGACCATTTCGACTCAAGATTGACTTTTTGCTAGAGATCGATCTATCGGTCAATAATCGACCATTGACCAAAAATCGGACATTATTTTGGTCATTTTTATAGTCAAAATTATCGACTATTTTGACCAAAAATTAAATTTTAGTCAAAAGTTGATCTCATCGGGATCAACGGGTGCATTTGTCCGAAATCGAATCATTTCGACTAAAGTCAACTTTTCGTCAAAAGTCGACATATTTGGTCAATTAGTTCGTAATTGGGTCAAAAATTGATGGTTTTGATTAAAGATGACTTTTGGTCAAAAATTGATATATTGGGTCAATGGGTTGGTCATTGGGTCAAAAATTGACCATTTTTACCAAAGTTAACTTTTTTGTCAAAAGTTGACCTATTAAGTCAATGGTGGTTATTCAAAAAAAATTAACTTATCATGACCAAAAGTAAATTTGTCGTCAAAAGTTTATGACTATCGTCGAGTACGTCATCGGCATCGAATCGTAACATTTTGACCAAACGTCGACTTTTGGTCAGAGATTGACCTTTTGGTCAATGAGTCGGTCATTAGGTCAAGATCAACCATTTTGACATCTCAAAAAGTGACTTTTTGGTCAATGAGCCGTCAATTGGGGTCAAAAATCGACCATTTTGACCAAAGCTTGATTTTTGGTCAAAAGTCGACTAATTGGCTCAATGGGTTGGTCATTCAGTCAAGAATTGACAATTTTCGACCAAACATCACTATTCGGTCAAAAGTGACCTATAAGGTCAAGGATCGAGTATTTCGACTAAAGTCAACTTTTGGTCGAAATTACTTATCGTGCAATAAATTACTATTAATTTAAAAATTGACTATTTTGACCAAAATTGATTTTTGGTCAAAAGTCAACCTATCAGGCCAATGGCCGGGTCATCGGGTCAAGGATCAATCATTTTCGACTGAAGCTCGACTTTTGTCAAAAGTCGACCTATCGTGGTCAATGGGCTGGTCATCGGGTCAAGGATCGACTCATTTCGATCGGAAGTCGACTTTTGGCCGTAGATCGACTTATCGGTCAATAATTCGTCATTAGTGTCAAAAATCGACTCAATTAGACCAAAATTGACTTTTTGATCAAAAGCCGACTTATTGGGTCAACTGGGTCGTCATCGGGTCAAGTGATCGATCATTTTCGACCAAAGTCGACTTTTTCGTCAAAAAGTCGACTTCATCGGGTCAATGGGCTGGCCATTATCAGGTCAATGGATTCGACCATTTTAAACCAAAGTCGACTTTTGGTCGACATCGACTTACTGGGTCAATAATTGGTCACTAGGTCAAAAATCGATTATTTTGACTAAAATTAAATTTTGGTCAAAGTCAACTGTCGGGTCAATGGCGGTCATCGGTCGAATCGACCATTCGACCAAAGTCAATTTTTCGCAGAGTCGACCTATTTGGTCAATGAGTCGGAAATTGTGTCAAGAATCGACTCATTTCGAACGAAGTCGACTTCTGTCTAAAAGTCGATCTCTTGTCAATGGGTCTGGCTATTGGGTCAAGGATTAACTATTTTGACCAAAGTCGACTTTTTGGTCAAAGATCGATTTATCGGGTCAATAAGCTGGTCATTAGGTCAAAAATTGACTATTTTGACAAAAATTGACTTTTTGGCCAAAAGTTGACCTATTGGGTGAATGAGTTAGTCATTGGGTCAAAAATTGACCATTTTGATAAAAGTTGATTTTTTGGTTAAACGTTGACCTATTGAGTTAATTTGGTGGTCATTAAGTCAAAAATTGACTATTTTGACCAAAATTAACTTTTTGGTCAAAAGTTGACCTAGTGGGCCAATGAGTTGGTCATTATGACAAAATTGACTATTTTGACCAAAATTGACTTTTTGGTGAAAAGTTGACCTTTTGGGTCAATGGGTCCAAGATTGACCCTTTTGCACATAGTTGACTATTTATCCAAAAGCTGACCGATTGGGTCAATGGGTTGGTCATTGGGTGAAGGATTTAACATTTTGACCAAAGTTGACTTTTTGGTCAGAGATTGACTTGTTGGGTCAATAACTGGTCGTTAGGTCAAAAATTGACTATTTTGACCAAAATTGAATTTGTGGTTAAAAGTTAACCCATTTGGTCAATGGGGTGGTCATTAGGTCAAAAATTGACTATTTTAACCAAAGTTGACGTGTTGGTCAAAAGTTCACATATTGGGTCAATGGGGTGGTCATTAGGTAAATAATTGACTTTTTGGTCAGAAATTAAACTATTGGGTCAATGGGTTTGTCATTGGGTCAAGGATTGACCATTTTGACCAAAGTTGACTTTTTGGTCAGAGATTGACTTATTGGGTCAAGAATTGGTCATTAGGTCAAAAATTGACTATTTTAACCAAAGTTGAATTTTTTGTCAAAAGTTAACCCATTGGGTCAACGGGGTGGTCATTGGGTCAGAAATTAACCATTTTGACCAAAGTTGACTTTCTGGTTAAAAGTTGACCTATTTGGTCAATGGGTTGGTAATTTGGTCAAGAATTGACCATTTTGACCAAAAATGACTTTTTGGTCAAAAGTTGACCAATTGGGTCAATGGGTGGTCATTGGATCAAAAATTGATCATTTTGACCAAAGTTGACTTTTTGGTCAAAAGTTGACCTATTGGGTCAATGGATACTCATTAAGTCAAAAAATGAATATTTTGACCAAAATTCACTATTTGGTCAAAAGTTGACCTATTAGGTCAATGAGTTTGTCATTGGGTCAAGGATTGACCATTTTCACCAAAGTTGACTTTTTAGTTAGAGATTGACTTATTGGGTGAATAATATGTCATTAATTCAAAAAATGACTACTTTGACCAAAATTGACTTTTTGGTCAAAAGTTGACCTATTAGGCCAATGGGTTGGTCATTGGGTCAAGGATTAATCTTTTTGACCGAAGTTGACTTTTGGTCGAAAAGTCAACCTATCGGGTCAATGTGTTCAGTCTTCGGATCAAGGATTGACCATTTTCGACCAAAATTAAATTTTTGGTCGAGATCGACCCATCGGGGTCAACAGAGTCGGTCATTAGGTCAGAAATTGACCATTTTTTACCAAAGCTGACTTTTTGGTCAAAAGTTGACCTATTTGGTCAATGAGTTCGTAATTGGGTCAAAAATTGACCATTTTGACCAAAAATAACTATTTAGTCAAAAGTTGATCTATTGGGTCAATGGGTAAAAAATTGACCATTTTGACCAAGGTTGACTTTTTGGTCAAATGTAGACATATTGGGTCAACGGGTAGTCATTCAGCAAAAATTATCTGCTTTGACCAAAATTGTCTATTTGGCCAAAAGTTGACCTATTGGGTCACTCGGTTTGTCATTTGGGCAAGGTTTGACTATTTTGACCAAAGTGGACTTTTTGGTCAGAAATTGACTTATAGGGTCAATAATTGGTCCTTAGGTCAAAAATTGATTATTTTGACAAAAACTAAATTTTTGGTCAAAAGTTAACCCATTGGGTCAATGGGGTGGTCATTGGGTCGGAAATTCATCAATTTGACCAAAATTCACTTTTTGGTCAAAAGTTAACATATTTGCTCAATGAGTTGGTAATTGGGTCAAGAATTGAACATTTTGACTAAAGATGACTTTTTGGTCAAAAGTTGACCTAATGGGTCAATGTGTTGGTCATTGGGTTAAAAATTGATGATTTTGACCAAAGTTGACTTTTTAGTCAAAAGTTGACATATTGGGTCAATAGGTGGTCATTAGGTCAAAAATTGACTATTTTGACCAAAATTGACTTTCTGGTTAAAAGTTGACCTTTTGGATTAATGGGTTTGTCATTAGGTCAAGGATTGTCCATTTTGACCAAAGTTGAATTTTTGGTCAGAGAATGACTTTTTGGGTTAATAATTGGTCATTAATTCAAAATCGACGTTGGCTATTAGGTCAAAAATTAACTATTTTGACCAAAATTAAATTTTTGGTCAAAAGTTGACCCATTGGGTCAACGGGATGGTCATCAGGTCAGAAATTGACCATTTTGACCAAAGTTGACTTTTCAGTCAAAAGTTGACTTATTTGGTCAATGAGTTCGTAATTGGGTCAAAAATTGACCATTTTGAACAAAAATGACTTTTTGGTCAAAAGTTGATCTATTGGGTCAATGGGTTGGTCATTGGGTCAAAAATTGACCATTTTGACCAAGGTTAACTTTTTGGTCAAAAGTAGACATATTGGATCAATTGGTGGTCATTCAGCAAAAATTATCTATTTTGTCTAAAATTGACTATTTGGTCAAAATTTTACCTAATGAGTCAATGGGTTTGTCATTAGGTCAAGGTATGACTATTTTGACTAAAGTGGACTTTTTGGTCAGAAATTGACTTATTGGGTCAATAATTGGTCTACAGGTCAAAAATTGACTATTTTGATAAAAGGTAAATTTTTTATCAAAAGTTAGCCCATCGGGTCAACGGGGTGGTCATCGGGTCAGAAATTGAACAATTTGACCAAACTTGACTTTTTGCTCAAAAGATGACATTTTTGGTCAATGAGTTGGTAATTTGCTCAAGAATTGAACATTTTGACAAAAAATGACTTTTTTGTCAAAAGTTGACCTATTGGGTCAATGGGTGGTCATTATGTCAAAAATTGACTATTTTGTCAAAAGTTGACCTATTGGGTCAATGGGTTTGTCAATGGGTCAATGATTGACCATTTTCACCAAAATTGACTTTTGGTCAGAGATTGACTTATTGGGTGAATAATATGTCATTAATTAAAAAATGACTATTTTGACCAAAATTGAGTTTTTGGTCAAAAGTTGACTTATTAGGCCAATGGGTTAGTCATTGGGTCAAGGATTAATCTTTTTGACCGAAGTTGACTTTTTGGTCAAAAGTTGACCTATTGGGTCAATGGGTTGGTCATTGATCAAGGATTGACCATTTTGACCAAAGTTGACTTTTCGGTCAGAGATTGGCTTACTGGGTCAATAATTGGTCATTAGGACAAAAATTGACTATTATGACCAAAATTATTTTTTTGGTCAAAAGTTGAACTATTTGGTCAATGGGTTGGTCATTGGGTCAATGATTGACCATTTCGACCAAAGTCGATCTGTTTGGTCAAAAGTCGACCTATTGAGTCAATGGGTTGGTCATTGGGGTCAGTGAATCGACCATTTAGACCAAAGTCGACTTTTTGGTCGAGATCGACTTATTGGGTCAATAATCGGTCATTTAGGTCAAAAATCGATTATTTTGACCAAAAGTAAATTTTTGGCCAAAAGTCGACCCATTAGGTCAATCGGCGTGGTCATTGGGTTAGAAATTGACCATCTTGACCAAAATAGAATTTTTGGTCAAAAGTTGACCTATTTTGTCAATGAGTTGGTAATTAGGTCAAGAATTGACCATTTTGAATGAAGTTCACTTTTTGTTCAAAATCTGATCTATTGGGTCAATTGGTTCGTCATTGGGTCAAAAATTGACCATTTTGACCAAAGTTGACTTTTTGGTCAAAAGTTGACCTATAGGGTCAATGGGTGGTCATTAGGTCAAAAATTGACTATTTTGACCAAAATTGACTTTTTGGTCAAAAGTTGACCTATTGGGTCTATGGGTTTGTCATGCGTAAAGGATTGTCCATTTTGACCAAAGTTGACTTTTTGGTCAGAGATTGACTTATAAGGTCAATAATTGGTCATTAGTTCAAAAATTGACTATTTTGACCAAAATTGAATTTTTGGTTAAAAGTTAACCCATTGGGTCAACGAGGCGGTCAATGGGTCAGAAAGTCACCATATTGACTAAAGTTGTCTTTTTTGTAAAAAGTTGACATATTTCGTCAATGAGTTGGTAATTGAGTCAAGAATTGACCATTTTTATTAAAGATGACTTTTTTGATCACAAGTTGACTTTTTTGGTCAATGGGTCTGTCATTGGGTAAAAAATTGACCATTTTGACCGAAGTTCACATTTTGGTCAAAAGTTGACTTATTGGGTCAATGGGTGGTCTTTAGCTTAAAAATTGACTATTTTTACCAAAATTTAATTTTTGGTCAAAAGTTGACCCATTGGGTCATCGGGGTGGTTATTGGGTTAGAAATTGACCATTTTGACCAAAGTAGACTTTTTGGTCAAAAGTTAAACTATTTTGCTCAATGAGTTGGTAATTGCGTGAAAAATTGACCCTTTTGACCAAAAGATGACTTTTCGTTCAAAAGTCGATCTATCGGGTCAATGGGTCAGTTCATTGGGTCAAAAATCGACCATTTTGACCAAAGTCGACTTTTTGGTCAAAAGTCGATCTCATCTGGTCAATGAGTTGGTAATTGAGTCAGAATCGACCATTTTGATCAAAGATGACTTTCGGTCAAAATTTGACCTATTTGGTCAATGGATCGTCAATCGGTCAAAATCGACCATTTTGACCAAAGTTCACTTTAGGTCAAAAGTTGACCTGTTCGGGTCAATGGGTGGTCATTAGGTCAAAAATTGATCATTTTGACTAAAATTGATTTTTCGTCAAAAGTCGACCTATCAGGTCAATGGGCGTCATCGTGTCAAGGATCGTCCATTTCGACCAAGTCGATTTTTGGTCGAGATCGACTTATCGAGTCAATGATTTGGTCAAAAAATCGACATCTTGACCAAAATTGAATTTTTTGTCAAAAGTTAACCTATCTAGTGAACGAGGAGGTCATCGGGTCGAAATCGACCATCTCGACCAAAGATGACTTTTTGTTCAAAAGTCGATCTATCGGGTCAATGGGTCATTATCGGGTCAAGGATCGACCATTTTAACCAAAGTTGACTTTTTGGTCGAGAATCGATTTACTAGGTCAATCATCGTCATTAGGTCAAAATCGATCATTTTGACCAAAATCAACTTTATGGTCAAAAGTCAATCTATCGGTCAATGGTCGTTATCGGGTCAAAATTCGACCATTTTCGACAAAAGTTGACTTTTTGGTCAAAAGTCGACCTATTCAAATCAATTGGGTAGTCATTAAGTCGAAAATCGACTATTTTGACCAAAATTAACTTTTTGGTCAATAGCTGTCCTATCAGGCTAATGAGTCGTCATTATCGACAAAATCAACTATTTTGACGAAAATTGACTTTTTAGTCAAAGTTGACCTATTAGGTCATTGGGTCAAAGATTGACCATCTTGACCATAGTTGAATTTTTGGTGAAAAGTTGACCGATTGGGGGAATGGGTTGGTCATTGGGTCAAGGATAGACCATTTTGACCAAAGTTGACTTTTTGGTCATAGATTGACTTATTGGGTCAATAATTAGTCATTAATTCAAAAATTGTCTATTTTTACCAAAATTGAATTTTTGGTCAAAAGTTGACCCATTAGGGAAATGGGGTGGTCATTGGGTCAGAAATTGACCATTTTAACTAAATTTTTCGTTTTGGTCAAAAGTTGAAATATTGGGCCAATGGGGTGGTCATTAGGTAAAAAATTAACTTTTTGGTCAAAAGTTGAACTATTAGGTCAATACGTTTGTCATTGGGTCAAGGATTAACCATTTTGATCAAAGTTGACTTTTTGGTCAGAGATTGACTTATTTTGTCAATAATTGGTCATTAGGTTAAAAATTGACTATTTTAACCAAAATTTAATTTTTGGTCAAAACTTAACCTATCAAGTTAACGAGCATGTATTGGGTCGAATTGACCATTTTGACCAAAGATGACATTTTGGTCAAAAGTTAACATATTTTGACCAAAATTGAATTTTTGATCAAAAGTTAACCCATTAGGTCAACGGCGTGGTCATTGGGTTAGAAATTCACCAATTTGACCAAAGTTTACTTTTTGGTCAAAAGCTCACCTTATTGCTCAATGAGTTGCTAATTGGGTCAAGAATTGAACATTTTGACTAAAGATGACTTTTTGGCCAAAAGTTGACCTATTGGGTCAATGTGTTAGTCATTGGGTCAAAAATTGACGATTTTGACAAAAGTTGACTTTTTAGTAAAAAGTTGTCCTATTGGGTCAATGCGTGGTCATTAGTCTCAAATTTAATTATTTTCGACCAAAATCAACTATTCGGGTCAAAAGTCGACCTTTCGAGTCAATGGGTTCGTCATCGGGTCAAGGATTGTCCATTTTGACCAAAGTTGACTTTTTGGTCGAGATCGATTTATCGGGTCAATACTTGCCATCAATTCAAAAATCGAATCTTTCGGCAACAGTCAAAAGGCGAATTATTGTAACCAAAATTAAATTTTGGTCAAAAGTCGACCTATCGATCAACGGTGGTCATTTGGTCAGAAATTGACCCAAAAAGTCAATCTCTGACCAAAAAGTCAACTTTGGTTGAAATGGTCAATCTTTGACCCAATGACTAACACGTTGACCCAATAGGTCAACTTTTGACCAAAAGTCAACTTTGGTCAAAATGGTCAATCATTGACCCAATCACCAACCCATAGACCCAATAAGTCAACTTTTGACCAAAAAGTTAATTTTGGTCAAAATTGTCAATTTTGACCCTATGGCCCCCCCGTTAACCCAATAGGTCAACTTTTAACGAAAAAGTCGTGTTTGGTTAAAATGGTCAATTTCTGACCCAATATGTCAACTTTTGACCAAAAAGTCAACTTTGGTCAAAATGGTCAATCCTTGACCCAATGACCAACCCATAGACCCGATAGATTAACTTTTGACCAAAATAGTCAATTTTTAACATAATGACCAATCATTGACCCAATAAGTCAATCTCTGAACAAAAAGTCAACTTTGGTCAAAATGGTCAATCATTGACCCATTGACCAATCCATTAGCCCAATAAGTTAACTTTGAACCAAAAAGTGAACTTTAGTCAATATTGTCAATCCTTGAAACAATGACCAACCCATTGACACAATAGGTCAACTTTTGACCAAAATATCAATTTTGGTCAATATAGTCAATTTTTAACATAATGACCACCCCATTAACCCAATGGGTCAAGTTTTGACCAAAAGGTCAAATTTGTTCAAAATGGTCAATTGCTGACCTAATGACCTCCCCATTGACCTAATGGGCCAACTTTTGACCAAAAATTCAATTTTGGACAAAATAGTCAATTTTTGACCTGATGACCAATTATTGACCAAATTAGTCAATCTTTGACCAAAAAGTCAACTTTGGTCAAAATGGTTAATCCATGACCCAATGACCCAATATGTCAACTTTTGACCAAAAAGCAATTTTGGTCAAAATAGTCAATTTTTTACCTAATGACCACACAATTGACCTAATAAGTCAACTTTTGATAAAAAGTTAAATTTGGTCAAAATGGTCAATTTCTGACCCAATGACCAACCCATTAACCCAATAATTCAACTTTTGACCAAAAAGTCAACTTTGGTCAATATGGTCAATTCTTGACCTAATGACCCAATTGGTCAACTTTTGATCAAAAAGTCAATTTTGGTCAAAATTGACAATTTTGACCCAATGACCAATTATTGACCCAATATGTCAATCTCTAACCAAAAGGTCAACTTTGGCCAATATGGTCAATCCTTGACCCAATGACCAACCCATCGACCGAATAGGTCAACTTTTGACCAAAAAGTGAACTTTAGTCAAAATAGTCAATCCTTGACACAATGAACAACCCATTGACACAATAGGTCATCTTTTGACCAAAAAGTCAATTTTGGTCAATATAGTCAATTTTAACCTATACACCTTATTAACCTAATAGTCAACTTCGAATTAAAAAGTCAACTTTAGTCAAAATGGTCAATTTCTCGACCTAATGACCACCCCATTTACCTAAATGTAGGTTAACTTTTGACCAAAAATTCAATTTTGGTCAAAATAAGTAATTTTCGACCTAATGACCAATTATTCACCCAATAAGTCAATCTCCGACCAAAAAGCCAACTTTGGTCAAAATGGTTAATCTTCGCCTCAATGACCAACCTATTGAACCTAACAGTCAACTGGTACCAAAAAGTCATCTTTGACAAAATGGTCAATTTTTGACCCAATGACTAATCCATCGATCTAACAGTCAACTTCGACCAAAAAGTCAACTTTGGTCAAAATGGTCAATCCGATCCAATGACGAACCCATCGACTCAATTTATCAACTTTTAACTAAAAAGTCAACTTCTGTCAAAATGGATTAATCTCGACCCAATAACCAACCATCGACCCAATATGTCAACATCCGACCAAAAAGTCAACTTTGGTCAAAATTGTCAATCTTCTTGACCCTCATGACCAACCTCATTCACCTAAAGATAGCTGTGACCAGTTTTCTGACCAAAAGTACAACTTTGAATCAAAGTACTAACTTTGTCCAATCAGTCAATTGACTCAACCCATCGACCTAATAGAATCGACTTGCAAAAGTCAATTTTGGTCAAAATATCTGTAAATTTTAATTCAACGACCAATTAAAGCTATAACCAAATGACCAATCTTCGACCAAAAGTCAACTTCGGTCAAAATAATCAATCTTCGACCCAATGACCAACCCAAGGACCCAATTAGTCAACTTTTGATCCAAAAAGTCAACTTTAGCTAAAATGGTCAATCCTTGACCCAAAGACCAACCCAATGGCCTAATCGGTCAACTTTTGACCAAAAAGTCAATTTTCCTTAGAATAGTCAAATTTTAAATTAATGACTAATTATTGACCAAATAAGTCAATCTCTGACCAAAAAGTCAACTTTGGTCAAAATGGTCAATCCTTGACCCAATGACAAACCCATCGACCAAAAGTCAACTTTCGACCAAAAGTCAATTTTGGTCAAAATCACATTTCGATCTAATGACCACCTATCGAACTCAATAAGTCAACTTTCGACCGAAAAAGTCTACTTTGGTCAAATGGTCAATTTCGACCCAATGACTAACCCATTGACCCAATAGGTCAACTTTCGACTAAAATGTCAACTTTGGTCAAAATGGTCAATCCTTGACCCAATTACCAACCCATTGACTCAATAGGTCAACTTTTGACCAAAAAGTCAACTTTGGTCAAAATGATCAATCCTTAACCCAATGAACAACCCATTGACCTAATAGGTTCACTTTTGACCAAAAAGTCAATTATGGTTAAAATAGTAAATTTTTGAATTAATGACCAATTATAGACCTAATAAGTCAACCTCTGACCAAAAAGTCAACTTTGGTCAAAATGGTCAATTCTTGACCCAATGACAAACCCATTGACCCAATAGGTCAACTTTTGACCAAAAAGTCAATTTTGGTCAAAATAGTCAATTTCTGACCTAATGACCTCCCATTGACCCAATAGGTCAACTTTCGACCAAAAAGTTAACTTTGGTCAAAACGAATTTCGAATCTAATGACCAACCTATCAATCTAACAGGTCAACTTTCAACTAAAAAGTCAATCTTTGGTCAAAATGGCCAATTTTCGACTCCAATTACCAACTCATCGACCAAATATGTCAACTTTCACCAAAAAGTCAACTTTAGTCAAAATGGTCAATACCTTCTAACCCAATGATCAACCACTTCAAAGACCAATTTTGGCCAAAAATAACCAATTTTTCAACAAATGACCAATTATCGACCCAATAAGTCAAATCTTCGACCAAAAAGTCAACTTTTGGTCAAAATGGTCAATTTTCGACCCAATGACAAACCCATCGACCCAATAGTCAACTTTCGACAAAAAGTCAAATTTAGTCAAAATTAGCTAATTCTGTATATAACGACCACTACATCGACCCAATAAGTCAACTTTCACCAAAAAGTCAACTTCGTCAAAATGGTCAATTTTCGACCTAATAGATCATCTTAACCTAAAAGTATCCTCGTCAAAATGGTCAATTCTCGACCCAATTACCAACCCATCTAACTAAATATGTCAACTTTCGAACAAAAAGTCAACTTTGGTCAAAATGGTCAATCCTGCACCTAATGACAAACCCATAGATCCACTGTGTCAACTTTCGACCAAAAGTCAATGTTTGGTCAAAATGGTTAATTTCTAACCCAATGAACAACCCATTGACCCAATAGGTCAACTTTCGACCAAAAAGTCAACTTTTATCAAAATGGTCAAACCTTGACCCATTGACCAACCCATTGACCCAAAAGGTCAACTTTTGACCAAAAAGTTAATTTTGGTCAAAATAGTCAAACTTTGACCTAATGACCTCCAATTGACCAACAGTCAATCCACCAAAAATCAACTTTAGTCAAAATGGTTAATTTTTTACCCAATGACCAACCCATTGACCAAATAGCTCAACTTTTGACCAAAAAGTCAACTTCGGTCAAAATGGTCAATTTTCGACGTAATGACCAACACATTGACCCAATAAGTCAACTTTTGAACCAAATGATAATTCAGCTCAAAATATTTAGTTTTTGACCTAATGACTAATTGTTGACCCAATAAGTCAATCTCACCGAATTGAAAGCCAACTTCGTCGAACTGGTCACCAATTCTCGACCCAATGACTCAACCCACGTGCACCTAATAGGTGAACCTTTGTCCAAAAAGTTAATTTAGGCCAAAATAGTTAATTTTTGACTTAATGACCAATTATTGACCCAATAGGTTAACTTTTGACCAAAAAGTTAACTTTGGTCAAAGTGGTCAATCCTTGACACAATGACCAACACATTGACCCAATAGGTCATCTTTTAATCCTTGACCCATTGACCAACACATTGACCCACTAGGTCAACTTTTGACATAAAATGTCAATTTTGCCTCAAAATCGTCAATTTTTGACCTAAAGACCGACCTCATTGACCTAAATAAGTTAACTTTTGATAAAAAAAAAACAACTTTGGTCAAAATGGTCAATCCTTGACCCAATGACCAACCCATTGATCCAATAGGTCAACTTTGACTAAAAAGTTAATTTTGGTCAAAATAATTAATTTTTGACCTAATGCCAATCTTTCGACCGTAAGTCAACTTTGGTCAAACCGGCCAATCCTTCACCAAATGACCAACCCATCGACCCAATAACAGTCAACTTTCGACTCAAAAAGTCAACTTCTGGTCAAAATGATCTAATCCTCGACACAATGACCAACCTATCGGCCTAATATCAACTTCGAATCCAAAAAAAATTTCGATCAAAATAGTCAATTTTTGAATGATTGACATATTATTGACCTAATAAGTCAATCTCTAACCAAAAAGTCAACTTTGGTCAAAATGGTTGATCCTTGACTCAATGACGAGCCCACTGACCCAATAAGCCAACTTTTGACCAAAAAGGTAGTTTTGGCCAAACCCAATAACCCAATAGTTCAACATTTGACCGAAAAGTTATTTTTGGTCAAAATAATCTATTTTTGACTTAATGAACACCCATTCACCCAATAGGTCAACTTTTGACCAAAAAATCAATTTTGGTCAAAATGGTCAATTTTTTACCTAATGACCAATTATTGACCCAGTAAGCCAATTCCGACCAAAAGTCAACTTCGGTCTGGTCAATCCTACCCGATGACCAACCCATTGACCCAAGGTGAACTTTTGACCAAAAAGTCAACTTTGGTCGAAATGGCCAACCCTTGACCCAATGACTAACTCATTGACCCAAAGGAACAAATTTTGACTAAAAGGTCAATTTTGGTTAAAATTGTCAATTTTTGTCCTAATGACCACCTCTTTAACGCAAAAGGTTAACTTTTGACCAAAAAGTCAAATTTGGTGAAAATGGTCAATTTCTGACACATTGACCTAAATGTCAACTTTGGTGAAAATGGCCAATCCATGATCCAATGACCAACCCATCAACCCAATTTGTCAACTTTTGACAAAAAAGTCAACTTTGGCCAAAATGGCTAACCTCGACTCAATGACCAACCAATGACCCAATAGTTCATTTTGGTCAAAATTGTCATTCCACGTCCTAATGATCACCTCATCGAATTAAATAGTCAACTTTTAACCAGAAAGACAACATTGGTCAAAATGGTCAATCCTCGACCTATCGACCAACCCATCGAATCCTAATCAAAGTGACCAAAAAGTCAATTTCGACCCAATGACCAATCTTAGCGACCAAACTCCAATCTCTCGACCAAAGTTAACTTTGGTCAAAATGGTAAATCCATGACCCAATGACCAACCCTTGGACCCAATAGGTCAACTTTTGACCAAAAAGTCAACTTTGATCAAAATACTCAATCCTTGACCTAATGACCAACTCATTGGCCTAATAGGTCAACTTTTAAACAAAAAGTCAATCATGCTCAAAATAGTCAATTTATGAATTAATGACTAATTATTGACCCAATAAGTCAATCTCTAACCAAAAAGTCAACTTTGTTTCTAATGGTCAAACCTTGACCTTTACAAACCCATTGACCTAATAGATCAATTTTTGACCAAAAAGTCAATTTTAGTCAAAATTGTTAATTTTTTACTTAATGAGCACCCATCGAATCTAATACGGTCAACATCTCAACAAAAATTAACTTTGGTCAAAATGGTCAATTGTGACCCAATGACCAACCCATCAATTCAACAGTCAACTTTCGAACTAAAGGTCATCTTTTGCAAAAATGGTCAATTTCGACCCAATTACCTACTCATCGACCAAATAGAGTTAACTTTCGAACCAAAGTCAACTCGGGGTCAAAATAGTTAATTTCTGAACCCAATGGGTTAACTTTTGACAAAAAATTCGATTTTGGTTAAAATAGTAAATTTTTGACCTAATGACCAATTATTGACCCAATAAATCAATCTCCGACTAAAAAGTCAAATTTGGTCAAAATGGTCAATCCTTGAGCCAATGGCAAACCCATTGATCCAATAGGTCAACTTTGGTCAAAATGGTCAATTTTTGACCCAATGACCAACCCATTGACCCAATAGATCAAATTTTGCCCAAAAAGTCATCTTCAATCAAAATGTTCAATTCTTGACCCAATTACCAACTCATTAACCAAATAGTTTGACTTTTGACCAAAAAGTCAACTTTGGTTGAAATGGTCAATTTCTGATTCAATGACCACCCTGTTGACCCAATGGTTCAACTTTTGACCAAAAATTTAATTTTGGTCAAAATAATCAAATTTTGACCTAGTGACCAATTATTGATTCAATAAGTCAACCTCTAACCAGAAAGTCAACTTTGGCCAAAATGGTCAATCCATGACCCGATGACCAACCCATTCACCCAATAGGCCAACTTTTGAC
>CM040426.1:142690646-142738146 GCA_022702705.1 Papilionanthe hookeriana x Papilionanthe teres
TCAATGAGGTGGTCATTAGGTCCAAAATTGACAATTTTGACCAAAATTGACTTTTTTGTTCAAAAGTTGACCTAATGGGTCAATAATTGGTAATTATGTCAAAAATGTACTATTTTGACAAAAATTGACTTTTTGGTCAAAAGTCGATCTATTGGGTCAGTGTGTTGGTTATTGGGTCAAGGATCGATAATTATGACCAAAGTTGACTTTTTGGTCAAAGATTTACTTATTGGGTTTATAATTGGTCATTAGGTAAAAAATTATTTATTTTGACCAAAAAGTTGACTTTTTGGTTAAAATTTGACCAATTTGGCCAACGGGTTGGTCATTAGGTCAAAAATTGACCATTTTGACCAAAGTTAACTTTTTGGTCAAAAGTTGACCTATTTGGTTAATGGGGGGTCATTAGGTCAAAATTTGACTATTTTGACCAAAATTGACTTTTTCGTCAAAAGTTAACATATTGGGTCAATGGGTTGGTTATTGGGTCAAGGTTTGACCATTTTAGCCAAAGTTGACTTTTTTGTCAAAAGTTAACCTATTGGGTCAAATGGTTGGTCATTGGGTCGGAAATTGACCATTTTAACTAAAGTTGACTTTTTGGTCAAAAAGTTCACCTATTAGGTCAATGGGTTTGTCGTTGGGTCAAAGATTGACCATTTTGAGTAAGGCTGACTTTTTGGTCAGAGATTGGTTTAGTGGGTCAATTATTGGTCATTTGGTCAAAAATTAACTATTTTGACCAAAATTGAATTTTTTGTCAAAAGTTAACCCATTGGGTCAATGGGGTGGTCATTGGATCAGGAATTGACCATTTTGACCAAAGATGACTTTTGTCAAAAGTTGCCTACTGGGTCAATGGGTTGGTCATTGGGTCAAGGATATACCATTTCGACCAAAGTCGACTTTTTGGTCAGAGATTGTCGTACTAGGTTAATAATTGGTCATTAGGTCAAAAATTGACTATTTTGACCAAAATTGATTTTTTGGTTAAACATTGACCTACTTGGTCAATGTGTTGGTCGTTGGGTAAAAAATTATTTAATGTTTTAAGTATAGTATATTATTTATAAATATAATTTAATTATAAAAATATTTAATAGTTAGTAAACTTTAAATAAAAAAATATATATAGCAATATATAAATATATATATTTATATATATATAAATATAAATTTGTATAAAATTATTTTTTTATTTTAAATAATTTAAGTACGACATATTATTTAAAAATATAATTTAATTATAAAAATATATAATAATTTAAGAAATTATAAATAAATATGTAAACATACATAAATATATATATATATATATATATATATATATATATATATATATATATATATATATATATATTAGACATAAATTTACATATATATAAAATATTATTTTTTCAATTTAAATATTTTAAGTAAAGTATATTATTTATAAATATTATTTAATTATAAAAAGATTTAATAATTAAATTAATTGTAATTAAACATATATAGGTATATATATATATATATATATATATATATATATATATATATATATAATATTATTTTTTTGTTTTAAGTATTTTAAGTATAGTATATCATTTATAAATATTATTTAATTATAAAAATATTTATATATATGTTTAAATGTTTTAAAGGTATAAACATATTTATATAATATTGATTTTTTATTTTAAATGTTTAATATAGTATATTATTTATAAATATAATTTAATTATAAAAATATATAATAATTAAATAAATTATATATATATATATATATATATATATATATATATATAGGTATATATAAATATATATATAGATATTCATATTTATTTAATATTATTTTTTATTTTAAATATTTTAAGTATAGTATATTTTTTAAAAATATAATTTAATCATAAAAATATTAAAAAGTTAAAAAAATTATAAATAATTATATATATATATATATAAATACATATAATATTATTTTTTGATTTTTAATATTTTAAGTATAGTATATCATTTATAAATATAATTTATTTTTTTAAATAAAAATATATATATAGAGGTACATAAATATAAATTTATATACAAAAAAAATTTATTTAATATTTTTTTATTTTAAGTATTTTAAGTATAGTATATTATTTATCCAAATAATTTAATTATAAAAATATTTAATAATTAAAAAAATTATAAATAAATATATATATAGAGAGAGAGGTACATAAAAATATATTTATATTATTTTTTATAATATTTTAAGTATAGTAAATTATTTTAAAATATAATTTAATCATAAAAATATTTAATAGTTAAATAAATTATAAATAAATAAATTTATATCTGTATATATATATATATATATATATATATATATATATATATATATATATATATATATATATATATATATATATATATATATATATATATATATTTATATATAAGATTATTTTTTTTATTTTAAATATTTTAAGTATAGTATATTATTTATAAATATAATTTAATTATAAAAATATTTAATAATTAAGAAAATTATAAATAAAAATATATATATCGATGTACATAAATATATATATTTATATATATAAAAAAATTTATTTAATAATATTTTTTTATTTTAAATGTCTTAAGTTTAGCATAATATTTATAAATATACTTTGATTAAAAAAATAATTAATAATTAAATAAATTATATATATATATATATATATATATAATATTATTTTATTATAAATGTTTAAAATATATTATATTATTTATAAATATAATTTAATTATAAAAATATATAAAAATTAAATAAATTATAAATATAAATACTTATATAGGTATATTATTTTTTAATTCTAAATATTTTAAGTATAGTATATTATTTATAAATATAATTTAATTATTAAAATATTTAATAGTTAAATAAAATATAAATAAAAATACTTATATAGGTATATATAAATATATATATATATATAAATTTATATATATATATATAAATTTATATAATATTATTTTTTTATTGTAAATTTAAGTATAATGTATTATTAATAAATATAATTTAATTATAAAATTATTTAATAGTTAAGAAAATTATATATATATATATATATATATATATATATATATATTTATATATAAATTTTTATAATATTAGTTCTTTATTTTAAATATTTTAAGTATAGTATATTATTTCTAAATATAATTTAATTATAAACATATTTAATAGTTACAAAAATTATAAATAGTTAAATAAATAAAAATATTTAATAATTCAATAAATTTTAAATAAAAATATATATAGGTATGAATAAATATATATATATATATATATATATATATATATATATATTTAATATTATTTTTTATTTATAATACTTTAAGTATAGTATATTATTTATAAATTTAATTTAATTATAAAATTTTCTAAAAATTAAATAAATTATAAATGAATAAATATATATTTATATATATATATAAAATTATATAATATTATTTTTTTATTTTAATTATTTTAAGTATAATATATTATTTTTAGATATAATTTAATTATAAAAGTATTTAATAGTTAAAAACTTATATATATATATATATATATATATATATATAAATTCATATAATATTATTGTTTTATTTTAAATGTTTTTAGTATAATATATTATTAATAAATATGATTTAAATATAAAAATATTTAATAGTTAAATAAATTATAAATAAAAATATAAATATATGTATATATAAATAAATAAACATATATATATATTATTTTATTTTAAATGTTTCAAATATAGTGTATTTTTTATAAATATAATTTCATTATAAAAATATTTAATAATTAAATAAATTATAAATAAAAATATTGGGTCAATAGGTTTGTCATTTGGTCAATGATTGACCATTTTGACCAGAGTTCACTTTTTGGTCAAAGATTAACTTATTGGGTCAATAATTGGTCATTAATTCAAAAATTGACTATTTTGACCAAAATTGGCTTTTAGGTCAAAAGTTGACTTATTGGGTCAATGGGGTTATCATTGGATCAAGGATTGACCATTTTGACCAAAGTTAACTTTTTGGTCAGAGATTAACTTATTGGGTCATTAATTCAAAAATTATTTATTTTGACCAAAATTGACTTTTTGGCAAATGTTGACCTATTGGCCAATGGGTTGGTCGTTGGGTCAAGGATTGACCATTTTGACCAAAGTTGTCTTTTTGGTCAAAAGATGACCTATTGGGTCAATGGGTTGGGCATTAGGTCAATGATTAACCATCTTGACCAAGGTTGACTTTTTTGTCAGAGATTGGTTTACTAGGTCAAAAATTGGTCATTAAGTCAAAAATTGACTATTTTAACCGAAATTGACTTTTGGGTCAAAAGTTAGCATATTGGGTCAATGAGTTGGTCATTGGGTTAAGGATTGACAATTTTGACCAAAGTTGTCTTTTGGTCAAAATTTGACCTATTTAGGTCAATGAGGCGGTTAGTAGGTCAAAAATTGACAATTTTGAGCAAAATTGACTTTTTGGTTAAAAGTTGACCTATTGGGTCAATAGGTTGGTTATTGGGTCAAGGATTAACCATTTTGGCCAAAGTTGACTTTTTAGTCAAAAGTTAACAAATTGGGTCAATTGGTTGGTCATTGGATGAAGGATTGAATATTTTCACCAAAGTTGACATTTAGGTCATTGTGTAAGAAATTAACCATTTTGACCAAATTTGACTTTTGGTCAAAAGTTGACCTTTTGGGTCAATGAGGTGGTCATTAGGTCAAAAATTGATAATTTTGACCAAAATTGACTTTTTTGTTCAAAAGTTGACCTAATGGATCAATAATTGGTAATTATGTTAAAAATTTACTATTTTGACCAAAATTGACTTTTTGGTTAAAGGTCCTTAGAACAGTACTTGAGAGTTTCCTACCTCATACGGCTCAGCAATTGATTCTTTTTGTGTCCCATCTTCTATCCTATGCTAACTAAATGAAATTTCTAATTAATCTATTCTATTTTCTCTTGGGTTAACTGTAAGATGTTTATTGCATAAGTTTCCAATTCTAATTTGAATCAATGATTAGTTTTCTCTTTTATCCCACCTTCAGAAGAATGAAGCATAGATATCCCCCAATATCGTTAGGATTTTCTGAAAGATAACTATCTCGGTTTCATATGTCATCTATGGTACATGAGATTTCTATTTATATAGAATCTTTGAAAAAGACTTTCCTTCCTTACCTCAATTATCAAAGATCTGTGGACCATGACAGATCTACTTTTCTCTTGTCTGACTCAACCACAGACAGGGAAGATTGATCTGAGCTCGTTAAATCAGGGAGGGAGCCCTCTTCCTTGTTCCAGTGGTGTGGTCTCACAATCCTGTCAGCGAGCGAGAGTCATAGTTGTTGGGAAGAAGAAAAGGCGAGAGTTTTAGTGGACAGAAGGGCTAGGTCCCGAGTGTTGAGTAGCAGGTCATGGTCCACAAGCCAGGAAAGGAGCAAGCAAGGGACATGCCGAACACCTACCTTTCCAACTCAGTCCAACGTTTCGTTTCATTGGCGATGCGTTCCGTCGTCAGCAAGCGGTGGCCGACAAGGCCCTTTTCCCTAAAGATTTTGGGAAGCGAAGAGGACAGAAACTCCTTCGGTAATCTTATCACGAAGGTGGGCATTTACCCAAGGCACTGATATTCTGAGTCT
This sequence comes from Papilionanthe hookeriana x Papilionanthe teres, assembly GCA_022702705.1. Taxonomy (NCBI): domain Eukaryota; kingdom Viridiplantae; phylum Streptophyta; class Magnoliopsida; order Asparagales; family Orchidaceae; genus Papilionanthe; species Papilionanthe hookeriana x Papilionanthe teres. Next base: position 142,696,307 of record CM040426.1, read on the forward strand.
CTCGATTCTACGTGAAATAGGGATTGGAAGGTCTTATGCTTTGTCACTTTCATTCTCGACTTCTGCACTGGGACTTTCTTCTATAACGCCTTTTCTTTTATACTAACGGTAGCAAAACGAGTACTGAAGCGAGGGGAACTCAAAAGCGTAGCAAACCTTTGGTTGGGGAATAAGACCTCACAGAATCATTGACTCCCAACCTCACATGTGCACAGAAGACAATAGCATTTTCGCTACCAAGTTGGACCTTTCTTTGTCCTCCACCTCCCCTGCGACTTCTAGCGCAGAATCCTTCTTTTTCTCTCCCAAGAAGAAAGAAAGATTCCCTACCTACTTTTTGAGTGGGCAAGTGAGTGGAATAAGGCGCTAGTTCGGCCAGTTCGTAGAAAGGCAGACACAATCTCATCCCCAAAGACACGTAGTGCCTCAATCTCGAGTCTTCCTTCTTTGTCAAAAAAGAGAACAATACAAGATAAAGAGCTTTCTTTCCCGCTTCATGCCGTACTACAGATCAGTTCGTTCATACCCGATCGGTGAATCCTGACCGTTCACTCTTCTCCTTCCATAAAAGCCGGTGAAAGAAAAGAAGATGAGGACGAGAACTTGGGTCCCGGAGCGCTAACAAGAACAAGTCGGCCTTCAAAGGCGGAGGATTGCAGTAAGGAACGGCTTCATAAGAGATCGGCTTATCACACTTTTTGGCTAGTATACCTTAAAGCAAGGAACTTCTAACCTGACTAGTTACAGGCCCTTGGGACCACTACTGATGTCGGAGTTGAACCGACGGCTAGTATACCAAAAGCTGGGGATGGCCCGAACCCCTTTAGCCTGACTGTGCAAAAGGCGACGCTACTGATTCTTACTTATTACGGGATCAGCCGGATATCGCTGACCTTGTCTACTGCCCGGCGGTCAGGAGCGAGATTCAAAAATACACCTTGCTTGGAGACCTTTAGTCGAGCTACTTCGTGACTCTCTTGAGAATATCCGGTCTAGCGTAGCTACTACTTCTTTATAGACTCTATATCCAGTCCAGTGATATCTCTCTTTCTCGACTTCAATTCAAGTCGTGTAGAATTGACATTGAGATCTTTCTTTTCTTTCTCATCTGCTGTTGTCAATTCTGCATTGGCAGTCGCTCTTCTGTCTTTTGAATCTTCAGAGATACCCTGAGAGTTCTGTCTTTGGCATATATCCATTTGACCCATAACGAGTCCTTCTAATGAATAAGATCCCATAGGTGATTCACCATGCAAGCTCGGTTCCACTCTTCCATTTTGAGATTTGGAGCAAGCATCAGGAAAATGCTCTACCACCCTTCGCCGTCCTTTTTGAGTGCGGTTTTCTGTGCTATTTTGACTCTTAGATCTAGCTAAAGAATTTTGAATCTCTGTGACTTTCACTCAATCCCCCTTGATCCGCCTTCACTCTGAACTGGTCGGTCACCACCCTGATAGAACTGAAATTGAAAGAACGATGTATCCAAGGCCGTCAGCAAGTTTTATGACGACAAGACAAGAATCCCTGGATATCCCCAATCCAAGTTTCTCAGAGTAATCCTTCTCTCTGACCACCTGGATAGTCAATGCAGCAAATCTTCTTCTGCAAAGGTGATTGCGTCATCTTATCTTCCGCTCTCATTTCAAAGAGCGTCTATCTTGCTTCTCTGGATAACTGGAGAGCTTCATAGATGAAAAACTTGGCTTTGATATGCCTCAGGGGGGCTATGGCATCATATTCCACCTAGCGCCTGATGTGAGTTCGCGAAACTACAAGACAAGAAAGTTTTCGTCAAGCTAGAAAAAGAAGATGCGATAAAGCCATCTAGGGCAAGGGTGATTTGAAGGTGTAAGTTCCTATATATATCTATGGTCGAGTAAATAAGAGGCTGATGAGTAAAAGGGCAGCCCATAAATGAATAGCTGACGATAGCGATTCCTTCGACCATCCCCGACTTTCTTCGTCGATTTCTCAATCCAAAAGTAAAATGTCTGAAACTAAGCTATTTGTGTCAGGAAAGAAGAATATGATACTCTTCAGTACACAGTCAAAGTTTTCTTTATCTTCTTTTATACCCAAATTCAAAGACTCAAAAGCGTCGTCTTCGATCATAGGAAGTCTGGTAGTCCATGGTCTCACGCATGAGCGGGTGGCCATTGTCTAAAAGTAGAAGTCCTACCATGCCATGATAGCTGAACCACTATATCGTCAATTTCAACGCTATTTCCTTTGAACTCCTCAGTCAAAATGCTGACTATGACAAGAGTCGCGACTATGGAAGGACGGTACGAAAAGCGCTAAAGGACCGCCCAGTCAGTTACCCCAGCTTACTAAATAAAAGAAAAGGAAAAGGCGATAGAGAATCAACCGCGGAACATACCTTTCCAGGGCGACATGTGCTTTTGTACAGAGCTTTCTCCAATTCCCGATTTTGACAAAATGAACTTCAAAAGGAAAAGTGGTACTGTGGCTAACTTCTCACTGCATTCTAAGAAGAATACGTTAGAATAACTTCACTTCTCACTTCATCCAAGAAACTTACTGAAATGCAATTCCTTCCCTATGGGCTTCCTATCGCCTGCTATCGCCAGCCTGGAATGAAAGGGAGGGCATCAACTAGCCTACCAGAAATGCTTGCCCAAACTCCAATAGCAAAGACCGGTAATGCCACACACACTCCTTTCAGAGAAACTCTTTACAGTACAGATAGGCTCGGCACCTTACGGCCACGTGCCTAGATCCCAATATTCTGAGCGCTAAGCCCATAATTGAAATACCAAACTCAGATCGGTCAATCTATAAGGAGTGATCCTGCACACCCCAACCATTCCGGTCTATAGATTAATTACATGAAGATACTGTACTGAATCTTTACAGGACAGTATCTGAAAGGAGTGTCCTTGCATCTAATGTGGTACTGGGGCGGTGATATGTCCCAGAAACCTACGATGAAGACCTTCGCCTCATTAACAGGAGACGCACGTATCATTCCTATTATATTAAATCCTTACTAAATCCTAGGATTGTGAAATTTCTATTGAGCTATTGCTCTTTATCAAAATTCATCCGAGTGTGGCCGCGAGGACCGAAAGTTTCTCCGGTTACCATTCAGGTAGCATGGCATCCTAGTGAAGCATGTCAGAAGATTCAAGTCGAGTTTTTGACTCGAGCTTCTTCCATGTTCAGTGCGTATGCACCATCTTACACCAAGATTCCCTTGAAGCTTGGTTTTGAGTTCAAACCCATATGGACTTCGACCCCCAACACTTAGATGAATCCAATACTAGAAGCTAGGGGTGTTGATTGTTCTTAGGAGTTTAGGAGGCTTAGCGCATGGCATACACTACCAGTGGATGTCACTGCTCTCATGACTCTTATACCTCCTGAGGCTTTGTCTGAATTAGGTTCGGTTTGGTTCGCGGACCGGGAATGTCTGGTTAACATCCGGTTACGACGATCCTATTGAACCGAAAAGGGCAGGCACTTATGGGTTGGGCTGGCTGATCAACAGCCTAGTGTTACCCGCACAATCTGTGTGGTGGGACACTATGAAGCTCAGACCTGAGTGTGGGCGTTTTGGAGTGAAACTATAGGGTAGCGGGAAAGTGCGTGTTTTTGCGATCGGAAACCCTATATGGCAGGCTTGCTTAAGGCCTTTCCATGATTGGGTTATGTTAGTGCTTCAGTCACTTGTGACTGACGGCACGTTCGATCAATTGGCACCACTTAACAGATTGAAAGGGAAAGAGCATCTCTACTCTTTCGATCTTAAGGCTGCTACAGACACTTTACCGGCAACGATTTCCGGATCAATGCTGTCGGGGTTGGCTGTTTGGAGCTTCGTGGCTGTATTTGATGACAGCCACTGGTTTCCGAGATCCTACAAAGACTCTGGGTAAGAAGTACACTTTCCCTCTTCGGTTGGTGTCCTTCTTGACGAAAGGTCAACCTCTAGGGTACTCTTCGTCATGGCCGGTCTTCGCACTCACACATCATATGTTAGTGTGGTGGGCCGCCTGGCAGGTGTACCCCGGGAAACGTTTTATAGATTATGCTATTCTTGGGACATTGTTATCACTTATGATAGGGTGGCTGCATCCTACACAAAGATCATGGATCAGTGTGAGTTTCTTATAAGTCGTGATAAATCACTCACTCATTTCCCACACTGGTGCAATGGAATTTGCTAAGCGGTTTATTGCCGATAAGGGGGAGACTATCGCCTCTCTCTTTGAAAGTAATACAACTTGCGGCTGGTAGAGCCATTGGTGCCTTACTGTTTCAACAGTGAGGTGTGGACTCTGTGAGGGTATCTTACCGGATCAGAGGTGGTTCATATCGAGTCTATAGTCGTCTTGGTATCCCAAAAGTAAAAAGATGGCTTAGACATTGGTTGCAATTAATGCTACCTAGTGGCATTTGGCCTTATCCTCTCCGTTTCTGGTTCAAGCTCCCTGATTCAGGAGTTTTGGACTGTTACGAAGAGGGGTTTCTCAGTAAGGTTCTTAATTTTGTCAAAAGTCAAGCCGAAAGATTTATCCGAAAGAGAATTCGACAAGCTTCGTACTTATTGGCCTAATGACCAGGATGATATGTTATAGCGTTTATTACAAAGTTGGATAAAACAGCATCTAACATACCTGAAATGGTATGCTACGGCGTATATGGATTCGAGTTTCTAATTCGAAGACCTTTTATCCCCACCAGTCGTTTGCTTTTGCTATTCATTAAAACGTAACGTTAAGGATCGTATTGATCTACGTTATGGAATAGTGTAGAAGGCTTACGATCTGCTGAGGAACCACCCTAGGGTCTTACCCTTAGGTGTGGGTAGGTTCGATTGGGGCTATGTTCTTTAGTCGTTCTCCCTTACCGGCGCTAGCCTATCAAAACTTAAACACATGCAGGAATAAGCATATACACCATAGGGAGGGAAGAATGAAAATTCACTCATGTTGCTTCTCACCAATTGTAACATTTACTTCTTTTTGACTTTCCTACAGCTGAATCGTAGACAGGGAATTTCGTTCTACAACAGGTCTCTACAGCGGCATGAAAGCCAAGTTCCTCGACTCGCATGGGTGGGAAGGGGATCTATTATCATGCATTTCTCTGGGCAGAGGCCTTGTTCTGTAATTTATATAAGCTGTAAAAGGTAGTACTATCTTAAGCGTCACTTTGATGCACTGCTCTTCACCATCAGTCTGAAGTTTCTTCTGAGCCCTCTCGCTAGGCTCTGCTTCCTCAGGTTTTAAACTCTCTCGCTGGACTTCTCTGCATCTTCCTTCATTAAGTCCTCCCAACGAGGATTCTCAACCTGTACCCTCCTTCAATGCATCCTCGGCAAACTCCAAATAATGGAATGGATAGCGTCAGCAAAATGGATTTAAGGTCTTTCGAAGGGAGTGCTCCCCGGGCTGTACCGACCAATTGCAGGCCTAGTTCACAGGAGAGGGGCGAAAAGCTAAATAGCTAAAAATAGAGTTTGGTAGTTTGGAGGATTACAAACATGACTCTTGCTTTCCAATTAGCTGTTTTTGCATGAATTGCAACTTCATTAATCTGACTGATTAGTGTACCCGTTGTATTTGCTTCTTCTGATGGTCAAAAAAATCTTGTATTTTCTGGTACATCATTATGGATTGGATGATAGTACCACAATCTGTTCTACGTACAAGAATATGTTGAACTTCTTTGGTATTGACCCGATCCAAAAATGACAATCCTTCTAAGAAATTCAAATTGTGAGACACACTAAGATTCCATCTGAGTTCTACATTTCAATTGTTATGAATTGGATATAGATAATAAAGAATCTGATCTTAATCGGAATCTTACTTTACTTACTATAGTCTTTTTATCTGGCCCCGCGCAAATATGATCCAGACGCATATATGATATATCATATATGTCATATATGTGTGGACATATGCGTACGTATCAGGAACGAAGAAAATGCGGATATGGTCGAATGGTCAAATTTCTCTTTGCCAAGGAGAAGATGCGGGTTCGATTCCCGCTATCCGCCCATGGTGAAATAATGTAATATAAAAAGATTCCGTCGGTATAGTAGTGAATAGAGTAGCATAGTAGTTATATCTTCCGCTTCACCTTTTTTCCTCCCAACAACATTAATTACTACAAATACAAAATAAAAGGGAATTTAGCAAAAATGTTGCGGAGACAGGATTTGAACCCGTGACCTCAAGGTTATGAGCCTTGCGAGCTACCAAACTGCTCTACTCCGCGCTGAACAACTGGGAACTGATAGACGAAGAAAAATTGGATATGCCCCTCTATTCTATAGATTCTAGATCATAGAGATCTATCCAAATAGGAAACAAGATTTTCTCCTTACCAACTTGATCTTGTTGCGCCTGGTAACAAACATGCATTAACCATTTCTCGAAGTATGTGTCCAGATAGTCCAAAGTCTCGATAGTTCGCTCTAGGTCTTCCGGTTAAAAAACAACGTCGATGAAGACGTATAGGCGCACTATTACGTGGTGAGGATTGCAATTTTCCATTGTTCCCTCAACGAGGGAACTTTGCTTATTTCTTTTTTTAAGGATTGACGAATCCAATAATCTTTCTGTTCCAATTTCTGGCCTCCCTTTGAATCAAACTTTTTCTTGCCATAATGTTAAGTTCCTATTTTATACAGTTCGGATCCTAGATGGAAAAATAGAAGAAGGTACATACCTCCTCTTCATCGAAATAAATGATATTTTTGTTTTTGGGTGATAGGCTAAAAAAAAAGAATTCACTAAATTAACCAAATTTTCCTGATGTGGAGGCAATCAAGAAAGCTGCGTAAGTGAATATATAACCTACAGAAAAGTGGACTAATTCAACCAATCTTGCTTGCACAATGGAAAGAGCCACTGGCTAATCTTTCCATCGAATCAAATTAGCCAAAGGTGTCATGAGCCACGCTCAAGTTTCAGCCGAGAAGAGGGATCCTTTTCGATCAGTATGCTGTATTAGGTGATGACAACACTCTTCACTAAGTGCAACCATTTCATTATCGGTAAATTTTCTTTTTTTATTTAGAATATCTTTCATGAATTTTGCATAGTTTGGCATTTGTTCTAAAGCTTCTACGAAAGGAATATTTATCGTTATTTTTTTAAAAATTTCAAGGAATTTAGCAAATTGTTCGTCTTTTTTATGTTGAATTTGTCGTTGAGGAAATGGTGGTGGAGGTTTTTCAACAGAAATTTTCATAGGTATTAAAGGATTTTCTAAGTTTGGAGCTTGTTGATTCTTTTCCTTTTCAACTATTGGGTCAGTGGGTTGGTTATTGGGTCAAAGATTGACAATTATGACCAAAGTTGACTTTTTGGTCAAAGATTTACTTATTGGGTTAATAATTGGTCAAATAGGTCAAAAATTTTTTATTTTGACGAAAAAGTTGACTATTTGGTCAAAATATGACCAATTTGGCCAGCGGGTTGGTCATTAGGTAAAAAATTGACCATTTTGACTAAAGTTGACTTTTTTTGTCAAAAGTTGACCTATTTGGTTAATGGGGGGTCATTAGGTCAAAATTCAACTATTTTGATCAAAATTGATTTTTTGGTCAAAGGTTGACATATTGGGTCAATGGTTTGGTTATTAGGTCAAGGTTTGACCATTTTGAACAAAGTTGACTTTTTGGTCAAAAGTTAACCTATTGGGTCAATGGGTTAGTCATTGGGTCGGAAATTGACCATTTTAACAAAAGTTGACTTTTTGGTCAAAAGCTTACCTATTGAGTCAATGGGTTTGTCATTGGGTCAAAGATTGACCATTTTGACCAAAGTTGACTTTTTGGTCAGAGATTGGCTTACTGGGTCAATTATTAGTCATTTGGTCTAAAATTGACTATTTTGACCAAAATTGAATTTTTTTGTCAAAAGTTAACCTATTGGGTCAATGGGGTGGTCGTATGATCAGGAATTGACCATTTTGACCAAAGATGACTTTTGTCAAAATTTGACCTACTGGGTCAATGGATTGGTCATTAGGTCAAGGATAGACCATTTTGACCAAAGTTGACTTTTTGGTCAGTGATTAATTACGGGGTTAATAATTGGTCATTAGGTCAAAAATTTACTATTTTGATCGAAATTGATTTTTTGGTCAAACGTTGACCTACTGGGTCAATGTGTTGGTCGTTGGATCAAAAATTGATCATTTTGACTAAAGTTGACTTTTTGGTCAAAAGTTAATCTATTGAGTCGATGGGTTGGTCATTGGGTCAAGGATTGATCATTTTGACCATAGTTGACTTTTTGGTCAGATATTGAATTATTGAGTCTAAAATTGGTCTTTAGGTCATTATTTTGACCAAAATTAATTTTTTTGTCAAAAGTTTACCCATTGGGTCAACGGGGTGGTCATTGGGTCAACGGGGTGGTCATTGGGTCAGAAATTGACCATTTTGACCAAAGTTGACTTTTTGGTCAAAAGTTGACCTATTTGGTCAATGAGTTAGTAATTGGGTCAAGATTTGACCATTTTGACCGAAGAAAACTTTTTGGTCAAAATTTGATATATGGGGTCAACGGATAGGTCATTGGGTCAAAAATTGACCATTTTGATCAAAGTTGACTTTTTGGTCAAAAGTTAACTTATTGGGTTAATGGGTGGTCATTAGGTCAAAATTTATCTATTTTGACCAAAATTGACTTTTTGGTCAAAAGTTGTCCTATTGGGTCAATGTGTTTTTCATTGGGTGAAGGATTGATTATTATGACAAAAATTAACTTTTTGGTCAGAGATTGACTTATTTGGTCATTCATTGGTCATTAGGTCAAAAATTGATTATTTTGACCAAGATTGAATTTTTGGTCAAAAGTTAACCCATTGGGTCAGAAATTGACCATTTTGACCAAAGTTGACTTTTTGGTCAAAATTTGACATATTTGGCCAATGTGTTGGTAATTGGATCAAGAAGTTGACCATTTTTACCAAAGATGACTTTTTTGGTCAAAATATGACATATTGGGTCAATGGGTTGTTCATTGGGTCAAACATTGTCCATTTTAACCAAAGTTGACTTTTTGGTTAAAAGTTGACCTATTGGGTCAATCGGTGGTCATTTGGACAAAATCGACTATTTTAACCAAAATTGGCTTTTTGGTCGAAAGTTGACTCTATTGGTCCATGGGTTTGTCGTTGGATCAAGGATTGACCATTTTGACTAATGTCGATTATTCGGTCGAGAGATTGACTTATCGAGTCAATAATTGGTCATTAATACAAAATTTTTTATTTTGACCAAAATTAACTTTTTGGTCAAATGTTGACCTATTAGGCCAATGGGTTGTTCATTAGGTCAAGGATTGATCATTTTGACCAAAGTTGACTTTTTGGTCAAAAGATGTCCTATTGGGTCAATGGGTTGGGCATTATGTCAAAGATTAACCATCCTGACCAAAGTTGACTTTTTGGATCGAGATTGATTTATTGGGTAAAAATTGGTGATTAGGTAAAAAATTAACTATTTTAATCAAAATTGACTTTTTGGTCAAAGTTGACATATTGGGTCAATGGGTTAGTCATTGGTTAAGGATTGACAATTTTGACCAAAGTTGTCTTTTGGTCAAAATTTGACCTATTTAGGTCGATGAAGTTTGTCAGTAGATCAAAAATTGACAATTTTGAGCAAAATTGACTTTTTGGTCAAAAGTTGACCTATTGGGTCAAAAGGTTGGTCATTGGGTCGAGGATTAACTATTTTGGCCAAAGTTGACTTTTTAGTCAAAAGTTAACAAATTGGGTCAATGGGTTGGTCATTGGATGAAGGATTGACCATTTTCACCAAAGTTGACATTTAGGTCATTATGTCAGAAATTGACCATTTTAACCCAATTTGACTTTTTGGTCAAAAGTTGACCTTTTGGGTCAATGAGGTGCTCATTAGGTCAAAAATTGTCAATTTTGACCAAAATTGGCTTTTTTGTTCAAAAGTTGACCTATTGGGTCAATAATTGGCAATTATGTAAAAAAATTACTATTTTGATTAAAATTGACTTTTTGGACAAAAGTCGATCTATTGGGTCGGTGGGTTGGTTATTGGGTCAAGGATTTACCATTTTGACCAAAGTTATCTTTTGTTCAAAGGTTGACATGTTGGGTCAATGGGTTTGTCATTGGGTCAAGGATTAATAATTATGACCAAAGTTGACTTTTTGGTCAAAGATTTACTTATTAGGTCAATAATTGGTCATTAGGTCAAAAATTGTCTATTTTGGTCATTAGGTCAAAAATTAATTATTTTGACCAAAATTAAATTTTTGGTCAAAAGTTGAGCATTTGGGTCAACGGGGAGGTCATTATGTCAGAAGTTGACCATTTTGACTAAAATTAATTTTTTTGCAAAAGTTGATCAATTTTGATCAAAAGTTGACTTATTGGTCAAAAGTGGACTTATCATTTGACCAAAGTTGACTTATTGGGTCAATTGGTGGTCATTCAGTCAAAAATTGACTATTTGACCAAAATTGACTATTTGGTCAAAAGTTGACCTATTTGATCAATGGGTTTGTCATTGGGTTAAGGATTGAATATTTTGACTAAAGTTGACTTTTTGGTCAGAGATTAACTTATTGAGTGAATATAATTGGTCATTAGATCAAAAATTAACTATTTTGACCAAAATTTACTTTTCGGTCAAAAACTGACCTATTGGGTCAATGGGTTGGTCTTTGGGTCAAAGGCGTGGTCATTGGGTCAGAAATTGGCCATTTTGACCAAAGATTACTTTTTGGTCAAAAGTTGACCTATTTTGACCAAAATTGATTTTTTGGTCAAAAGTTAACCTATTGGGTCAACGGGGTGGTCATTGGGTCAGATATTGACTATTTTGACCAAAGTTGACTTTTGGTCAAAAGTTGACCTATTTGGTCAATGAGTTGGTAATTGGCTCAAGAATAAACCATTTTGACCAAAGATGACTTTTTGGTCAAAAGTAGACCTATTTGGTCAATGGGTTGGTCTTTGGGTTAAAAATTGACCATTTTGACCAAAGTTGACTTTTTGGTCAAAAGTTGACTTATTTGGTCAATGGGTTGGTAATTGGGTCAAGATTTGACCATTTTGACCGAAGATGACTTTTTAGTCAAAAGGTTGATCTATTGGGTAAGTGGGTTGGTCATTGTGCCAAAAATTGACCATTTTGACCAAAGTTAACTTTTTGTTCAAAAGTTGACCTATTGGGTCAAAGGGTGGTCATTAGGTCAAAAAATAACTATTTTCACCAAAATTGACTTTTTGGTCAAAACTTGACCTATTTGGTTAATGAGTTTGTCATTGGGTCAAGGATTGACCATTTTGACCAAAGTTGATTTTTTTTGTCAGAGATTGACTATTGGGTCAATAATTGGTCATTAATTCAAAAATAGACTATTTTGACCAAAATTGACTTTTTGGTCAAAAGTTGACATATTGTGCTAATGGTTTGGGCATTAGGACATGGATTGATCATTTATATTTACTAGTTAAGTAAATTGTAAATATATATATATATATATATATAACATTATTTTTTATTTTAAATGTTTTAAGTATAAGTATATTATTTATAAATATAATTTAATTACAAAAATAAGTAATAATTAAATAAATTATAAATAAAAATATATATATAGCTATATATAAACATATATTTATATATATATATATACATATAAATTTATATTATATTATTTTTTTATTTTAAATGTATTAAGTATAGTATATTATTTATAAATATAATTTAATTATAAGAATATTTAATAATTAAATAAATTATAAATAAATATATATATATATATATAGTTATATATATATATATAATTTTATTTTTTTTAAATATTTTAAGTATAGTATATTATTTATAAACATAATTTAATAATAAAAATATTTAATAATTAAAAAAATTATAAATAAAAAAATATATAGAGGTACATAAATATATATTTATATATATAATAAAATTTATTTAATATTATTTTTTTATTGTAAATATTTTAAGTATAAAATATTATTAATAAATATATTTTAATTATAAAATTATTTAATAGTTAAAAAAAGATATATATATATATATATATATATATATATATATATATATATATATATCTGTGTGTGTATATGTGTGTGTGTAACATTATTTTTTTATTTTAAATATTTTAAGTATAGTAAATTATTTTAAATATGATTTAATTATAAAAATATTTAATAGTTAAAAAAAATTATATATATATATATATATATTATAATATTTTTTAAAATATTTTAAATATAGTATATTATTTATAAATATAATTTAATTATAAAAATATTTAATAGTTAAATAAATTATAAATAATAAAATATATATTTGTGTATATAAATAAATAAATAAATAAATAAATATATATATATATATATATATATATTTATATTTATATTTATGTAAAATTATTTTTTTTATTTTAAATGTTTTAAGTGCAAGTATATTATTTATAATAAAAATTTAATTATAAAAATATTTAGTAATTAAATAAATTATATATATAGTTATATATATATGTAATTTTAATTTTTTTTTAAATGTTTAAAGTATAGTATATTTTTTATAAATATAATTTAATTATTACAATATTTATTAATTAAATAATTTATAATTAAAAATATATATAGGTATATATATATATATATATATATATATATATTTATAAATTTATTTAATATTATTTTTTATTTTAATTATTTTTAGTATAGTATATTATTTATAAATATAATTTAATTATAAAAATATTTAATAGTTAACAAAATTATAAATAAAAAAATAAATATATATATATATATATATTATTTTTTTTGAAATAAAATTTAATTATAAAAATATTTAATAATTAAGAAAATTATATATATATATATATATATATATATATATATATATATATATATGTACATAAATATATATTTTTATATATAAACAAATTTATTTAATATTATTTTATATTTTAAATATTTTAAGTAATGTATATTATTTATAAATATAATTTATTTATAAAAATATTTAATAATTAAAAAAATTATAAATAAAAAAATATATATAGAGGTACATAAATATATATTTATATATATAATAAACATTATTTAATATTACTTTTTTATTTTAAATATTTTATGTATGATATATTTTTAATAAATATAATTTATTTTTAAAATTATTTAATTGTTAAAAAATGAGATATATATTTATATATATATATATATATATATATATATAATTAATATTTTAAGTATAAATATATACTTATTTAAATATATATATATATAATTATATAATATTATTTTTTTATTTTAAATGTTTAAATTATAGTATATTTTTTTATAAATATAATTTAATTATAAAAATATTTATTAATTAAATAAATTATAATTAAAAATAAATATAGGTATATATATATATATATATATATATATATTTAATATTAATTTTTATTTATATTATTTTAAGTATAGTATATTATTTATAAATAACTAAATAAATATAAATATATATTTAATAATTAAAAAATTTTAAATAACGAAATAAATATAAATATAAATATATATATATATATATATATATATAATTATTTATATATATATAAATTTATTTTATATTATTTTTTAATTTTAAATATTTTTAGTATAGTATATTATTTTAAAAAATAATTTAATTATAAAAATATTTAATTGTTAAATAAATTATAAATAAATAAATATATATATATATATATATATATATAATAATTTTTATAATATATAAAAAAATTTGTTAAATAAATTATATTTAATTGTTAAATAAATTATAAATATATATATATAAAGATCATAAGTAAGGTTATTGTGGCCAGATTACAACCATTGCTCAATGATTTAATTTCAGAAAATCAAGCCGCATTCTTAAAAGGGAGAAGTATTAGTGAGAATGTACTTTTGGTTCAAGAGCTTTTAAATGACTCAGATCGTAAATTGTAGAGGCTCTAACATTATTTTTAAATTAGATTTGGCCAAGGCTTTTGATACAATTAGTTGGAAATTCATTATTGAGGTATTGGAGGCAAGGGTTTCAAAGCTGATTTCGCAATTTGATTTTTAAATGGCTTACCAACAATTACTATAGTGTTATGATAAATGGGGAATGCCATGGTTTTTTCTCTTCTGGTAGAGGTATTAAACAAGGTGATCCTTTGTCACCTTACATTTTCATCCTTACTTTTGATTATTTATCAAGGATGTTAAATCAAATTCAGCTATCTCATACATATACTCAATTTCAACATAGATCTTCACAACTAATCTCTCATCTTGCATATGCCGATGATGTTATTGTGTTCTCTAATGGAAGTAAGCAATCCATCAAATGTTTAATGAAAACCTTGGCTATGTTTGAAAGTGTTTCTGGTATGCTCTTCAACAAACCAAAATGTCAATTTTTGGCAGTGCTCTAAAATCAGTATACCTAGTAAAAACTCGGATTGTTGACTTTACTCGGTTTTAAGGAAGCTCATTTTCCTTTGTCTGTATTTGGGGTTTCCTTTGATTAAAGGAAGAAGGAAGTTAAGCCATTATGATGATATTGTTACCAAGATCTCTTCTCAAATTAATTGTTGGTCTAACATTTTTTTATCCAATGGAGGCGTAATAACCCTTCTTAAGAGTATACTATCATCTTTTCCTCTTTACATTCTCCAAATGGTAAGAATGAGGAAGAGTACCTGAAGTTAATTTCGAGTCATGTTCAATAAATTTTTATTGGAAGGTAATCACAAACAACTACATTGACAAATTGGGACAAATTGTGTAAGCTCGTTGACCGTGGTGGTCTTGGGTTTAAAAGCTTTCAACATCTTAGCTTTTCTTTCTATTGCAAACAATGGATTAGATTTAGAGCTAAAGATTCTCTTTGGTCTAAATTCATGCATAGCAAATACTCGTTATAATACTCATCCTACTCAAGTGCAATACAAAGTGGGTGACTCTAGAACTTGGAAGGAATTGCTGAAAGTGAGAATGGAAGCTGAAGATCTCTTTACTTGGGAGATTGGTAATGGCCAAATTAATTTTTGGTTTGATAAGTGGTTGTATGATGATTCCTTAGCTCATCTTTTTAATTCTTCTTCAAATATTAAAACTGTTGCTGATTGCTTGGAAAGAGCATAAATGGAATACCGATATGCTTCAAACTCATCTACGACTGAAATTATTAACAAAATTTTATCCATTCCTATTCAACTTCGATAAGCAAGGATAAATTAATTCCCAAAAATCCCGCTAACCGGAGCTTATCTAAATTTTTTTATCAATCTTGTTTCAACTGCGTAAGAATGATTGGGGAAATAAATTATGGAATAAATATATCACTCCATCCATGTCCTTCTTTTGTTGGAAGTTATTCAAGAAACTACTTCCTACCGATGATATTTTGAAGCTTAAAGGTCTTAGAGGACCTTCTATTTGTCCTTTTTGTCTTATTGAGGAGGAATCTTTATTCCATATCTTTCTTAATTGCAATCGGATTCAACAAATCTGGAAGGAGATTCTGTCCTTATTAGGAAAAAATGGAAACTTTTTAAGTGGTCATCTATTGATGCTTGTTGGCGGGATTGGAAGGATTTGTCTTATTACTACATTCCTTTCGGCTATTTTCTCGGTTCATTTGGTTAGCTCGAAATGAAATCGGACATCTTAATGTCATGTTTTCTGCTAAATCTATTATTTTAAATTGTTGGACCTATCTCGGTAAAGTGCGAATTTAATTGCTCCTTCTCGCTCTCGAAGAAAAGGAAATTTGTTTTAGTACAATGGAAGACTCCTATGCATCCTTGGTCGAAGATTAATACGGATGGCAGCCTTCAAATCTTCCTCTGCTCGGAATTGGAGGTCTTTGCAGGGATCTTAAAGGAAAATGTCTATGGTTCTTTGCTGCCCCTATCATGGCTTGTTCGCACTTGAAGTCGAAATTATTATCGTCTTTTGGGGTTTAAAGATTGCTTGAAAAACCGAAGTTAAAATTTCTTCATTTTGAATTTGATTCCATGCTTTTGTTACGCATTTTGACACGTAAATCAGCAATACCTTGGTTCCTTCATATTTGGATAAAAAAGATCAAGTCTATCACTAATTCAATGCACATTATTTGGTCTCACATTTATAGAGAAGGAAATCAGCACGCAAATCGGCTTGCATCTATCGCCTCTACTTCCTTTAATGTAATTTGTAGTTCCGATATTTCTTGCTTTCCTTTATTTAGTTCTCTTGTACATGGGGACTTAATGAAGATTCCTCATGTTAGATGTACCAACTCTTCATCTTAATATAATATTATTATTGGTGCAAAAAAAAATATATGTATGTATGTTTTAAGTATAGTTTATCATTTATAAATAAAATTTAATTATAAAAATATATAATAGTTAAGTTAATTATAAATAAAAATATATATCGGTATATATAAATATATAAATTTATATAAATATATATTTATATATATATATATATATGTATATATATATATATTTATATTTATGTATATATATATATATATATATAATTGTAAATAATATTATTTTTCTATTTTAAATTTTTTAAGTATTGTATATTATTTATAAATAAAATTTAATTATAAAAATATTTAATAGTTAAATAAAATATAAATAAATAAATAAATATATGTATATATATAGTAGGTACATAAATATATTTATATTTATATAAAAATTTATTTAGTAATGTTTTTTTATTTTAAATATTTTAAGTAAAGTAAATTATTTATAAATATAATTTAATTATAAAAATATTTAATAATTAAAAAAATTATAAATAAAATCATATGTAGAGGTTCATTAATATATATTTTTATATATAAAAAATTATTTAATATTATTTTTTTATTTTAAATATTTTAATTATAATATATTATTAATAAATATAATTTAATTATAAAATTAATTAATAGCTAAAAAAATAATAAATATATATATATTCTTTAAAACAATCCAAACCCCCATAATTATATTCCTCAAAGCATCAAAAATATAATGATCCACAAAGCTAAACGAAAAACAAAATCTGCACTTAATTATTTGCATGAATATACGGGGCATCAATATTATCACCGGTAAGCAACATCTTTAAGGCTTGAGGTGGGACAGAACCAACCTGAATTTACCTCGTCAAAGAGCCAAGGTGAGCAAGCCAATTCACAGATTTATTGCCTTCGCAATAAATAAATCGGCAAGTAATTTGCATATGCGAGAAAACATATTTAATCTTATTGATATAATAAAAAATTTCCCAAGGCACCACTTTACCCTCATTAAAACACTCAACCCTAGCACTAGAGTCCGTCTCGACCTCCAAAAAATTCCAATTCATAAGAGCAGAGATAGAGACCGCCAATAAAAATTCCTAAGCCTCCGCTTCCAATGGCGAATCAGAACAATTGGGTGAAGTAGAGAATAAAAGGCACTTAGCATTAGCATTTCTAGAAACACCACCAATCCCGGCGGAATCAGGTTTCCAACTCTCATCTATGTTAAACTTAACCCACCCCGTCGGGGGAGTCCGCCATCTCACCAATGTCTGGAGTTGCGAGGCCCTCGCCGGTATAGAAGAGGACGGCTCAAAATTATCAAAGTATTGAATGCCAGAGAAGAAATCCCTCTTCATACCCCCGAACTTGAAAACCCTTTTACTGTACACAATTATATTATAGAACATGGTGTCATAATGTATAGACTTCCCAACATGCTTGATATCGTTGTGAGCCATCCAAATAAACCAACACAAAATAAAGGGATAAATTTGGTAAAAATTTACTTGTCGCCGCTTCGAGTTACAAATTATAGAGGTAGTGGTCAGAGCAGAAAAGACCAAATACCGGCTAGGAGAAGACCAAATACCCATACCCCACTGGGTATCCTGAAAATGATGCAAATAGAGATAAACAGATTTAGAAATAGAGACGTTAGGACGGATCTTGGCAATTGGGGAGTCAAGCTTTTGAGGATCAATAAGAATGGTAGAGATGTAAATAGCCATATCCACCCCACCAAATTATGTAAAAGAGGCATGTTCCAGTGGCCATTGATCCACGTGTCTGATACGACCAAATTATCATTGACATGATCCCCCTATTGCAAAGAGATCTGAGCCCAAGAATCATGCCAAAAGGAAATATTACCGCAACCCAAATCCCAAAAAATGAGATCCTTAGCCCAATCCAGAATACGAAGAAGTCTCTTCCATAAAATAGAATCACCCTTCTTCAAAATAGCAAGCATGGGATGAGAGGTCTTACAATACTTTTCATGCATAAAAGAGGCCCACAAGGACTTCCTGGTGGCGATGGAATTTTAGAATGGCATAAAAAGGAAGGTTTCATGTCCTTGGTGCGGATGAGGTCATGTCATCGCCATCCAATATATCATATCAATGTCAAGGAGTCGCCATCTAATATTAGCCTAGTTTTTTTCGTATAAATCCTATGAAGGATTTAGAGAATTTTTAGGACTAATAGTAGAAAAAGGTGTTTATGATAATTCTTATATGAGGATATTCTAGAATAACGTATTCTAGAATTTTCATATTAAGAAAATCATGGTAAACCGAGAGATTTCTGTTTTGGGTTCTTTTAGATCTCCTATAGAGGTAAGCCTCTATAGTTAATTACATCTTAAACAATTCTCGATTGTTTAAGAAAACTTCAGATTAATGTTAATCATTTGTTTATTAAAAGATTTATTTTAAGGAGAGATGTACCCACTATCACTCCCAAATGTCGTTATATCATGTTATTGAATACTTTAGGTATTATGTCTAACCTAAAGGTTCTGGTTTTGTTGTCATGTCGTTGTTGTGTTGAAAAATTTCGGAGTTATATGTCTAACCTAAAAGTTTTGTTTTGTTGTCAATGTTGTTGTCTTGTTGAAAAGATTCAGGTTATATGTCTGACCTAAAAGTTTTGTTTTGTTTTCAATGTTGTTGTCTTGTTGAAAAGTTTCAGGTTATATGTCTAACCTAAAAGTTTTGTTTTGTTTTGTTTCTAATGTTCCGTCGTCGGCGTCCTGCAAAACAGAGTTAGCACACCCTATAACATGCAAAGAAAATCTAAACGGAATTTCTTGTCTTCATCTTGCGAAGAAAATATCGTCAGAAATAATATCACAGAATATTTTTTGAATGTCAAGTTATTTTGAAATGTCAACTTCATGCTAATCATGTTGTTTTTAAAATGTCAAATTTTCGTTGATTATGTCAACATCAGATTTATGTCGGTTATGTCAATTTTAGAATGTCGAATTATGTTGAATTGATCTTAAGTTTGAGCTTAAATTTCAGGTTCGTGTCTATCAAAAGATTTAAAGTTAAATTCAATATTAATTGAACTAACTTGGGTTCATGTCTGGTTGAACCTAAGTTAAATTCAATGTTGATTGAATTTAATTAACTCGAGTTCATGTTTGTTTGAACTTAAGTTAAAAGGTTTAAAGTTAAATTCAATATTGATTGAATTAACTTGGATTCATGTCTGATTGAATCTAAGTTAAATTCAATGTTGATTGAATTTGATTAACTCGAGTTCTTGTCTGTTTGAACTAAAGTTAAAAGGTTTAAATTCAATATTGATTGAATTAACTTGGATTCATGTCTGATTGAATCTAAGTTAAATTCAATGTTGATTGAATTTGATTAACTCGAGTTCATGTCACGTCCGAACTTAAGTTAATAGGTTTGGTTTAGGATGGACTTAATTAAATTTTAAACCTTGTTTAAATAGGATTTAAAGGTTAATTAAGCCTAATAAATTAGACTTAATTAGAATTATCGACCATTCAAATCCATTTTAGGTAAGGTTTAAGTCTTAATCAAGTCTATTTTGTTGGACCTACATTTAGGATTGTCTTAAGTTCATTAGGGGTTGAACTCAAGTTCGGTTTGATTTAAGTCTAATGTAGATTAGACTTAACTTTGGTTTGGGTTGAATTTAGGTTCAATGTGGATTGGACCTATGATTTAGATTAACTTGAGTTCAAGTTGGATTGAATTCAAGTTAGGTCTTGTTTGAATTTAAGTTAGGTTCAATATGGATTGGACCTAAGATTTGGGTTAACTTGAGTTCAAGTTGGATTGAACTCGAGTTAGGTTATGTTTGAGTCTAAGTTAGGTTCAATGTGGATTGAACCTAAGATTTGGGTTAACTTGAGTTCAAGTTGGATTGAATTCAAGTTGGATTATGTTTGAGTTAGGTTCAATGTGGATTGAATCTAATGTTTAGGTTATCTTGAGTTTAAGTTGGGTTGGGTTTAGGTTAGGTTCAATGTGGGTTGAACCTAAGGTTTAGGTTAACTTGAGTTCAAGTTAGGTTGGACTCAAGTTAGGTTAGGTTTAGGTTAGGTTCAATGTGGGTTGAACTTAAGGTTTAGGTTAACTTGAGTTCAAGTTAGATTGGACTCAAGTTAGGTCAGGTTTAGGTTAGGTTCAATGTGGGTTGAACCTAAGGTTTGGTTTGACTTAAGTCTAATGTAGATTAGGCTTAAGTTATGTTTAGGTTTGATTTAGGTTCAATGTGGGTTGAGCCTAAGGGTTTGGTTTGACTTAAGTCTAATGTAGATTAGGCTTAAGTTAGGTTTAAGTTTGATTTAAGTTCAGTGTAGATTGGACTTAAGTTTGACTTAGATCTAACTAAGTTTGGTTTGACATAAGTCTAAATGGGTTAGACTTAAGTCAGGTTTAATTTTTGTTAAACCTTGGTTAATTAAGGCTTAATGGTCTTATTAAGTCTAAGGTTTAGACCTAATTAGGATTTGAATTTAGTTAAGCCTTAGTTAGTTAAGGCTTAATGGTTTAATTAGATCTAATGGTTAGATCTAATTAGGGTTTGAGTTTGATTAAACCTTAGTTAGTTAAGATTCAATGACTTAATTAGGTCTAATGGGTTAGACCTAGTTAGGGTTTAAGTTTAATTAAACCTTAGTTAGTTAAGGTTTAATGGTTTCTTAAACCTTAGTTAGTTAAGGTTTAATGGTTTAATTAGGTCTAAGGGTTAGACCTAATTAGGGTTTAAGTTTGATTAAACCTTAGTTAGTTAAGGCTTAATGGTTTAATTAGATCTAGGGGTTAGACCTAATTAGGGTTTGGGTTTGATTAAACCTTAGTTAGTTAAAGTTTAATGGTTTAATTAGGTCTAAGGGTTAGACCTAATTAGGGTTTAAGTTTGATTAAACCTTAGTTAGTTAAGGTCTAATGGTTTAATTAGGTCTAAGGGTTAGACCTAATTAGGGTTTAAGTTTGATTAAACCTTAGTTAGTTAAGGTCTAATGGTTTAATTAGGTCTAAGGGTTAGACCTAATTCGGGTTTGAGTTTCATTAAAACTTAGTTAGTTAAGGCTTAATGGTTTAATTAGGTCTAAGGGTTAGACCTAATTAGGGTTTGAGTTTGATTAAACCTTAGTTAGTTAAGGTTCAATGACTTAATTAGGTCTTATAGGTTATACCTAGTTAGGGTTTAAGTTTAATTAAACCTTAGTTAGTTAAGGTTTAATGGTTTCTTAAACCTTAGTTAGTTAAGGTTTAATGGTTTAATTAGGTCTAAGGGTTAGACCTAATTAGGGTTTAAGTTTGATTAAACCTTAGTTAGTTAAGGCTTAATAGTTTAATTAGGTCTAAGGGTTAGACCTAATTAGGGTTTAGGTTTGATTAATCCTTAGTTAGCTAAGGCTTAATGGTTTAATTAGGTCTAAGGGTTAGACTTAATTAGGGTTTGAGTTTGATTAAACCTTATGTTTAAGGAGGTTAATTAAGTTTAGTATGTCTTTAAACCTAATTAAAGGAGTTTAGTTTTGATTAATTAAGTTTAATGTGTCTTTAAACCTAATTAAAGGGTGTTTGGTTTTGTGTTAATTAAGTTTAATATGTCCTTAAACTTAAAGAGTTTAATTTTTATTAAACCTAATTTAGGTAAGGTCTAATAGGTTAATTAAGTTTACTGTGTCCTTAAACTTAATTAAAAAAAGTTTGTTTTTTTTATTAAACCTAATGTAGGTAAGGTTTAAAGAGTTAATTAAGCTTAGTGTGTCCTTAAACTTAATTAAAAGGTTTGATTTTTTTTTATTAAACCTAATTTAGGTAAGGTTTAATGGGTTAATTAAGTTTATTATGTCTTTAAACTTAATTAAAGAAGTTTAATTTTTATTAAACCTAATTTAGGTAAGGTTTAATGGGTTAATTAAGTTTAGTGTGTCCTTAAACTTAATTAATGAAGTTTAATTTTTATTAAACCTAATTTAGGTAAGGTTTAATGGGTTAATTAAGTTTATTATGTCTTTAAACTTAATTAAAGAAGTTTAATTTTTATTAAACCTAATTTAGGTAAGGTTTAATGGGTTTAAATGTCATTTTAATCCTTAATTGAATCTAATCTTGTCATTTTAGACTCAAGTGAGGTTTATTATTAGCTTTATCATAGGCTAGAACCATTTTCAAACTTAGATTGTTGATGAAAATAGTTCAATCTTACAAAGGGTCATTTTAGGATTCAAAATTATTTAATTAATAAATGATTTTAACCCTAAATTTTCAAATGTCATTCAAGATTGTTTCTATGACTTAGAAATATTTTTCCTAGGGTTATTGTCTGTTGCCCTATCATTCCTAGTAATTTGCATTTTTATTTTCTTAATTTTCAAATTTTTATAATTATTATTTGAAATAATTACAAAGAAACTTGAAAATTCAAGAAAAGTATCCTAGGCATGTTTTCTCGTCCTTAGAAAAATTATGGAAGGTCCTAAGAACATAAAGATAAATGCCTCAAAGTTTCATAATTTTTTGATTTGTAAATAATTTTTAATAATTAAAATACTCCAGAGAGTATTTAATTAATTAAAAATTAAATACTGAGAATAAAATTATGATTTTGGTCTCATAATTTTCTCCTCTTCAAGAGCTTTCCAGAGGTATTTTTATTTTATTTTTATGACCTCTGGTTAGAAAGATATGAATTTTTGAAGTTTAAGGGATTAAAAAGAAATTTTTTTTTTATTTTTGAGCCTCCAAAGCCCCCCGGGGACGACGCGTGTCCTCGGCGTCGTCGAAAGAGCGGGAGGATCCCGTGCAACGGCCGAACAACGGACACCATATGAGCAAATCAGGGCCGTCCATCCCAATGGCGCGGGATCGGACGGCTGAGAAAATTCGGGGTTTAATTCTGAAAATTCCGAAACCCATAAACTTCAAATGTTAATATATCACTCATTTCTTGACGAAATTGAGTGATTTTTTTTTAAAAATGCTCATCTGGATGAGAAGTATCTATCCATACGGTGATGATACACTTTTGAGCTATTATAGCACATGATTTATCAAAAACATGATTTATTTTGCAAAGATAAATTTCATACCTTGGCCACAAGCAAATCAAGCTAGATCAGACTTTATGGTTGCCTTCTAGGACCCCAATGGAAGATAGTTGCTACAGCAATTTGTTCCAGAAGTCAGGCTTTGGGAGGAATTTGAAAGAGATGCCTAACTTGGGCATGTTTTGAAAATTGATCAAATTGGCTCAAATGGGCTGAAACTAAGGCTTGGAATTGATCTTAAAAGATTGTGGAAGCTCTTAGGAAGAAGTTTTGTGTTGGGAGCAAGAGGGTTTGAGCAGCATATGGGCCTCCCTAAATATTTTTCTCCTCTTTGCTAGTTTCAGCCATGGGGTCTATTTATAGCAAGGGGATGGTGTTGGCTTGGCTTAGGCTGTTCTAGAGGATTACTTACCTCCTCTATTAGCTGATTGGGTGATCAATTGGCTGGAGATAGGCTTGGATGCTTCTCCCTAAGTTTGTCATGATGAATTTCATCTCTTTGTCTCTTGTCCATTGGCCATTGTGGGAGGTTACTTGTGAGTTGTTGTTTCACTTGCTAATGAGGTTACACCTCACTTCTTAGGATTGGCAAATGGTGACACATATGCTTAGCCTTCATCATTACCATTAACCATGGTAAGGGGGGGTTTCATGTGTAGTTTTCCTCTCATTGGGTGGCTTGGGAGGTGGAGAAAATGGCCTTGTGTTGGCCGGCCACTTCATGGAGAGAATCTGTTTAGAGTGAAGGAGGTGGTGACACCTCATCCCATGCATAACCATGAATGTTAAGCCATGGGTAATGGTCCTTAAGATGGGCTTAATTAAGTGTTAAATAAGCCTTTAAGATGGTTTAGCCCAATTAAATATGAAGAGGCTAAAGATGAATTCATTTCTTCTTTAATTCCCATTTTAATTAATTATTTTATTAACTAAAATTGGTAAAAATTATTTTATTAATCAATTTATTAATTGAAAATAATTTCAAATTAATTAATTGATTATTTTTATCATTTTTTTTATTTTATGATTTTAATTTAATTTTCATTTTAATTAATTATGTCATTTAATTAAAATTTTGAAAATTAAATCATTAATCATTTTAATTAATCAAAATAATTTTGAAATTAATTATTTGATTAATTTTGTTATTTTTATTTCATTTTTATCTATTTTAATCAAAATAGATAGGTGTTGACCAATATTGACTTTGGTTGACCCAAGTCAGCCCAAATTAATCAAATTGATTGTAAGATGTCCAATTCTTGTGATTTTGTCTTTGTGATGTTTTAAATGTGTCAGTGGGTGAAAAGGTTGATTTATAGGTCAACAGGACTGTTCATTGGGTCTGGTCTGACAAATTTAACCAAAGTTGACTTTTTAGGTCAAAAGGTTGACCTATGGGGTCAACAGGGTTGGTCACTGGGTCTGGTTTGACCAGTTTGACCAAAGTTGACTTTTTAAGTCAAAAGGTTGACCTATGAGGTCAATAAGGTAGGTCATTAGGTCTGGTTTGACCAATTTGACCAAAGTTGACTTTTTAGGTCATAAGGTTAACCTATGGAGTCAACAGGGTAGGTCACTAGGTTTGGTTTGACCAGTTTAACCAAAGTTGACTTTTTAGGTCAAAAGGTTGACCTATGGGGTCAACAGTGTAGGTCATTAGGTCTTGTTTGACCAATTTGACCAAAGTTGACTTTTTAGGTCATAAGGTTTGACCTATGGGGTCAACAAGTATAGGTCATTAGTCCGGTTCGACCAGCTTGACTAAAGTTGACTTTTTAGGTCAAAGGTTGACCTATGGGGTCAACAGTGGCAGGTCACTGTGGTCCGGTTTGACCACGCTTGACCAAAGTTGACTTTTTAGGTCGAAGGTCGACCTATGGGGTTAACTGAGGCAGTCACTGTGTCCGGTTCGACCGGCTTGATCAAAGCTGACTTTTTAGGTCATAAGGTCGACCTATGGGGTCAACAGTGTAGGTCATTAGGTCCGGTTCGACCAATTTGACCAAAGTTGACTTTTTAGGTCAAAAGGCTGACTTATGGGGTCAACGAGTGTAGGTCACTAGGTCCGGTTCGACCAATTCGACCAAAGTCGCCTTTTAGGTCATAAGATCGACCTATGGGTCAACAGGCAGTCACTAAGTCCGGTTCGACCAGTTTGACCAAAGTTAACTTTTTAGGTCAAAAGGTTGACCTATGGGGTCAATAGTGTAAGTCATTAGGTCTGGTTTGACCAGTTTGACCAAAGTTGGCTTTTTAGGTCAAAAGGTTGACCTATGGGGTCAACAGTGTAGGTCATTAGTCCGGTTTAACCAATTCGACCAAAGTCGACTTTTTAGGTCATAGGGTCGACCTATGGGGTCAACAATGTAGGTCATTAGGTCCGGTTCGACCAATTTGACCAAAGCTGACTTTTTAGGTCAAAAGGGTGACCTATGGGATCAACGGTGGCAGTCACTCGGGTCCGGTTCGACCAATTTGACCAAAGTTGACTTTTTAGGTCATAAGGTTGACCTATGGGGTCAACCGTGTAGGTCATTAGGTCTGGTTTGACCAATTTGACCAAAGTTGACTTTTTAGGTCATAGGATTGACCTATGGGGTCAACAGTGTAGGTCATTAGGTCTGGTTTGACCAATTTGACCAAAGTCGACTTTTAGGTCAAAAGGTCGACCTATGGGGTCAACGGTGGCAGTCATTAGTGTCCGGCTCGACCGGCTTGACCAAAGCCGACTTTTAGGTCATAAGGTCGACCTATGGGGTCAACGGTGGCAGTCACTAGTGTCCGGTTCGACCAATTCGACCAATGTCGACTTTTGGGTCATAAGGGTGACCTATGGGGTCAATAGTGGTCGGTCACTGTGTCCGGTCTCGACCGGCTCGACCAATGTCGACTTTTAGGTCATAAGGGCGACCTATGGGGTCAACAGGGTCGGTCACGGGTCCGGTTCGACCCGCCTGACCAAAGTCGACTTTTAGGTCATAAGGTCGACCTATGGGGTCAACGAGGTAGGTCACTAGGTCCGGTTCGACCAATTCGACCAATGTCGACTTTTTATGTCATAAGGGTGACCTATGGGGTCAACGGGGTCGGTCACTAGGTTTGGTTCGACTCGGCCGACCAATGTCGACTTTTTAGGTCATAAGGGTGACCTATGGGGTCAACAGGGTTGGTCACGGGTCTGGTTTAACCAGTTTGACCAATGTTGACTTTTTAGGTCATAAGGGTGACCTATGGGGTCAACAGTGTAGGTCATTAGGTCTGGTTTGTCCAGTTTGACGAAAGTTGACTTTTTAGGTCAAACGGTTGACCTATGGGGTCAACAGTGTAGGTCATTAGGTCTAATTTGATCAATTTGACCAAAGTTGACTTTTTAGGTCATAGGGTTGACCTATGGGGTCAACAGTGTAGGTCATTTGGTCTGGTTTGACCAATTTGACCAAATTAGACTTTTTAGGTCATAGGGGTGACCTATGGGGTCAACAGTGTAGGTCATTAGGTCTGGTTTGACCAATTTGACCAAAGTTGACTTTTTAGTTCTTAGGGTTGACCTATGGGGTCAACAGTGTAGGTCATTAGGTCTGGTTTGACCAATTTGACCAAAGTTGACTTTTTAGGTCATTGGGTTGACCTATGGGGTCAACAGTGTAGGTCATTAGGTCTGGTTTGACCAATTTAACCAAAGTTGACTTTTTAGGCCATAGGGTTGACCTATGGGGTCAACAGTGTAGGTCATTAGGTATGGTTTGACCAATTTGACCAAAGTTGACTTTTTAGGTCAAAAGGTTGACCTATGGGGTCAACAGGGTAGGTCATTAGGTCTGGTTTGACCAGTTTGACCAAAGTTGACTTTTTAGGTCATAAGGTTGACCTATGGGGTCAACATGGTAGGTCACTAGGTCTGGTTTGACCAATTTGACCAATGTTGACTTTTAGGTCATAAGGGTGACCTATGGGGTCAACAGGGTTGGTCACTGGGTCTGGTTTGACCAGTTTGACCAATGTTGACTTTTTAGGTGATAAGGGTGACCTATGGGGTCAACAGGGTTGGTCACTGGGTCTGGTTTGACCAGTTTGACCAATGTCGACTTTTAGGTCATAAGATATTGACCCATTATAAAATGAGGTCAACACTTCCCCAGACGAAAATTCAGCCAATGCTTAAACAGGCTAATGTCAGCAATGTGCTGAAGCTCCTTAAAACCCAGTCCACCCCCACTAATAGGTTTACATAGCTTCTTCCAAGAACACCACTTCTTCCCAAAGAAACTACCGACCCATAAAAAATTATCGAGACATTTTTCTTAGACGGTTTGGGTGCTCTTCTTAATTCAAGTACTTGTAACCCGTATATCGGCATGCTCATGATGATACTTCTAATCAAGGTAATGCGGCCACCAAAGGACAAAAAGTTGTTCCTCCAATCATTAATCCTATTTTTAATCTTCTCCACCACCTCATCAAATTGAGTTTGTTTCATTCTCCCCTTAAGAAGCATGACTTCAAGATATTTAATAGGATGCACCGAGCATTGAAACCCCGTGTACTGCCCAACCCATAAAACCTTCTGTCGATCAGCAATCTTACCAAAGTACAAATTACATTTATTAGCACTAAAAGAAAGGCCTGAGAGATCTTGGAATTTCTTAAGTGATAAAATTTCCTGGTACTATTCTTACAGGCGTTAGAGAAAAGAACGACATCGTCAGCATAGGCTAAGTGCGAGACCACCACAGATGACTTAGTAGAGTAGTGAACCGACGGGTCACGGCCATATAAATCCTCATGCATCCGGGAGAAATAGTCAACCACCAAGATAAATATAGTGGGGGAAAGTGGATCGCCCCGCTTGATGTTCCGGGTGGCATTAAAGAAGCTATAGGAATTACCATTAATGAGAATGCTATAGTGATTGCAACGAAGCCAATTGCGAATAAGTTGGCAAAATGCAACAGAAAATCCTCTTGCTTTAAGAACTTCAATTATAAAATGCCAACTAACGAAATCATAAGCTTTACGAATATCCAGCTTAAGGACCATATTTCCACCACGACACTTCTTATCAATATCATGTATAATCTCCTGGGCTAACATAATATTATCCGTGATACTCCTATCCTGGATGAAGGTCGATTGGTTAGAAGAAATGATATGATTGAGGTGGGGTTGAATGCATTTCACCATAATTTTACTAATAACATTGGAGATTACTGAAATAAGCAAAATAGGACGGAAGTGGTCCCAAGACATCTTTTGTGTAGACTTGGAGATAAGGACAATCACGGCAGAAGAGAAATATTTACCCGGCGTTTCCCCCATAAAAAAACTCTGAATGGATGGATCACATCTCTCTTTTCAATGCTCAAACATTTAATGTAAAAGTCAGCGATAAAACCGTCCGGACCTGGCGCTTTATTATAGTTGATATATTTTAAAGCATCATAAACCTCATCAGCTGTAGGAATACCAGAAAGGTCAAGATTCTCTGTATAGGTTCTCATATCATTTAACAAGCAAGCATCGATGGAACCCGTAGTCTCCCGAGCAGTGTAAATGTCAGTGAAGCAACTAACCGCACTATTCCCCAAATCCTGAATATCTGTAAGCCAACGACCTTGGTCATTTTTAATGCGAACAATATTGCTATTGGCCCGACGTTGCTTAATACAAGCATGGAAATACTTTGTATTTCTATCGCCTTAAGAAAATGAACCTCACCCGCCTTCTGTTGCAAATAATCCTCCTCCCAAAGCGAATCTTCCAATAAATTAGAATGAGCCACATGAAGCTGAGACATAACTTCACTGGTAGCTTCATTAATCGCTTGAAGATCCATAACCCATTGCTCGACATTGCGGACCTTGGCGTGAATATCACCAAACACATTCCAATTCCAAGTCCTCAAAGCGAAAGCCACCTTCTTATGTAATTTCCACAGACAAAACCACACATTCCCAATGTCATCAATTTTCTAATTATCCTTTTCAAACCATAAAAAACCCTCATGTCTAGGCCAGACATTTAAATAATGGAAGTGATAATTAGCGGTTTTCTTAAAATGATTAACAGAAAGCAATAGAGGTTTATGATCGGAGCCCGAACTACAAAGATGTTGAACCTGAGTGAACCCATAAGAAGACATCCAGGCTTTATTAGCAAAACACCTATCAAGACGTTCAAAAACTTTACCTCTCTTCCAGGAAAATCTGGATCCAACAAACCCCAAATCCGATAGGCCCGCATGGGCCATAACCTCCCCGAACCTATTCATGAGAGAACCGTCAGGGCGACGGCCGCCCAACTTTTCACAGTTATTCATAACCATATTAAAATCTCCTCCCACCATCCATCTATCTGGGATAATACTACCCATATTAGTAATTTTCATCCACAACTCTTGTCTTACAGAAAGGCAGTTCTAGCGTAAACAAAAGTTAACCAACCTGAGAATTCATCAACAGAAAAATAAGTATGAATGAATTGGCCATCATCCACAACAATTTCCAGAGAAATATGCTTTCGCCAAAAAAACCAAATTTTATTAGAGCAATTCCGGAAGCAAGAAAACTGCTTAAATTTTCCCATCACGCGAAGCTCATTAGAAGAAATCATAGGCTCCAAAATAGCGAACATATCGACCTTATGGATCCTTGTCAACAATTTCAATCTACCAAGGGAGTAAGGATCCGCAACTCCCCGATATTCTAGAATAGGATATTAAACATGTATAGACAAGGAGCCCTCCCTAGGAGCCCTAGTTCAGGTTAGTCTACCTTCTTCCTCGGAGTGATAATTTTTGCTTCCTTCAATGTCACACCCAATCCCTACGTTGGTCAATTCGTAAGATCCTTCTTTCCTTCTACGGCGGGACTTTTGCACCACCCATTCCTCTCCAAGGAGTTCAGAGACAGCTGTCAACTGAGGTTCCAAATCAGGAGGGACATCACCCAAACTTGCATGTCGAATTAAAGTGTCGGCCTCCGACATCATCGAGGTGGGATGTCTAGGAGCAGAGCAAACTACATTAACAGGTTATTGCCCCATAACACCCAACCCAAGATGTACTAAAGGCACAGAAATCCCATCGTTAACATCATTAACCTGATTGATCTCAGCAGTAAAGTTATCAGAATCAGTGATACCAGGTACAAAAGGGTTCACCACAATACCCTTCAACCTAGTACTACCCTCAGCAACAGTGGGAACCGGCTCTTCAATGACAGGAGGGGTCATATAAACACCCTCATCAACCAAGCCTTCTCCCTCAAGGTCATGTTCAACGATATTCTCAGGCACCTTAACGTACCATAGTGCTGGGATCCAAATGAATATTGATGTGGATGGAACCAGCTTTAGGCTTCTCTATACTAACTTTATCATTTCGAAACGGAGCCGCGAGAAATTCTTTCTCAGCATCCGAAATGATAAAATATTTAAAACAAAAAAGACAATATTAAATAAATTTGTATATATATATATATATATATATATATATATATATATATATATATATATAATTTATATTATATTATTTTATTTATTTTAAACATTTTAAGTATAGTGTATTCTTTATAAATATAATTTTTAATAAAAATATTTAATAATTAAATAAATTATAAATAAAAATATACATAAGTTTATATAAATCTATAATATATATATATATATATATATATATATATATATATATATAATCTTTTTTTCTTACTTTAAATATTTTAAGTATAGTATATTAATTATAAATATAATTTAAATATAAAAATATTTAATAATTAAATAAATTATAAATAAATATATATTTAGGTATATATATATATATTTATATACCTATATAAATTTTTTAAGTATATTGTATTATTTATAAATATATTTTTATTATAAAAATATTTAATAATTAAATAAATTAAAAATAAATATATATATAAGTGTATATATATATATATAAATATATATATATATATATATATATATATATATATATATATATATATATATATATATATATATATATATATAAGACTACACCCCCTTCCAAGAAAAAGTCAGGCCCGCAGGGAGGGCGTAAAAGATTCCCGAATTATCTATCTCACCTCCGGATGTTCCTATGGATGACATTCTTTTGGAGCTATCTCCCGTGAATGTTAACCCACCTGGAAGGACTTCGAGAGAACCGAGGGGCAAGAAATCGAGGTAGCTCGAGTAGAAATCGAAGTGAGCAGGAAGTTGAACCCACTGAGGTTCCCAGTCCTATGGGTCCTTTATCTTCTATCCCGCTCTTGAGAATACAAGTGGAAATTGCCACGACTCATATCAAGGAGGCGGATGTAGATTTACATAAGTGCTCAGCGAGTACGTAAAAACAACGAAAAGAAGGAAAAGCAAAACTGAACTGCAAGGATTACTGGGACCTCAATCACCAGGAGACCCTCCAGACAGCCCTCAAGCACCTCTCCCTAGAACCAGGGGAAAGGAAAATCTATCTCTCAATGATAAATTTCATGTGCTGGAATATCGTGGGGCCGCTCAACCTTCCTCTCCGAACGTAATAAAACAATTGGTTAAACTACACAAATTATGGTGTTTTGTACTCCCGGAGCCTATGGTTCCTATAAACAAGAGTAAAATTACTAAGTCTTTCCCTAATTTTACCTTTTTTTCTAACCTTAGCAATAAGATAAAAATATATATATAGAGAGTACAAAAATATATTTATATATAAAAAAAATTTATTTAATATTATTTTTATTTTAAATATTTTAAGTATAGTATATTATTAATAATTATAATTTAATTATAAAATTATATAATTGTTAAAAAAATGATATATTTATATATATATATATATATTTATATAAATTTATATAATATTATTATTTTATTTTAAATAATATAAGTATAGTATATTATTTTTAAATATAATTTAATTATTAAAGTATTTAATAGTTAAAAAAACTATATATATATATATAATTATTTAATATATATATATATATATATATATTTAATATTATTTTTAAAAATATTTTGAGTATATTATATTATTTCGAATATAATTTAATTATAAAAATATTTCATAGTTAAATAAATTATAAATAAATAAAAATATGTGTGTGTGTGTGTGTGTGTGTGTGTGTGTATATAAAATAATTTTTTATATTTTAAATGTTTTAAGGAATTAAATTTTAAATAAACTAAAATATGTGAATTTATAAAATATTAAGTTATATTAAGTTATTTCTCCCCTTATTTTGAAGTATAGTATATTATTTTTAAATATAATTTAATTATTAAAATATTTAATAGTTAAATAAATTATAAATTAGTAAATAAATATATATGTATATATAAATATAAATATATATTTGTATATATATATATATATATACATATATATGTATATATAAATTTTAATAATTTTATGTTTTAATTTTAAATATTTTAAGTATAGTATATTATTTATAGATGTAATTTAATTATAAAATATTTAATAATTAAATAAAATATAAATAAATATATATGTAGGTATATATATATATATACATATATATATATATATATATATATATATATATATAAATTTATATAATATTATGTTTTTTTTAAATATTTTAAGTATAGTATATTATTTATAGATATAATTTAATTATAAAAATATTTATTAAATAAGATAATTAAAAATAAATATATATATATATATATATATATATAGTGTTGACCTCATTTTTTGATGAGGTCTTTTCTTCTTTTTTTTTAGTACTTAGGATCCTGGCCTTGAAGCTTTTCCTTTGACTATCTGAAAGTTTGAATTGGGACCCACCACTTAGAAATTCAAACCCTTCTTAACTCCTGCAAACTCCACAAACTCGATTTTAGACCCCTAATCACCTAGAGGGTTGAAGTCAAATGTGGAAGTTTAAAGGATGAGTTCATGTATAGGACTCTTTGGCCTTGGGCCCCTTACCACAGGTGACTGGTCGGTGAGGGCTGACTTACACACCTGATGCCTTATACCTTTACACTTTCACACTACTGAAACCTACCCATACCCAGCCAGCCTCGACTCTGAAGGTGATTCACATGGATGGTCCTTAACCCCTTAGCCCTTGATTGAGAGGGTTAGGAACAACATAGTGAATGCCTCGAATGGGGGTTCCTTCATAATCGCTGTGGGCTTGATATGGCTTCATGGCTCAACGAAAATGATTTTATTCCACTTACATTTACCCGATCTTGATTTTCTAAATTTTCAATTTTGACCCCAAGGACCCAGAGACCGTCTAACTACTAAAACCCTTGAAATTACACAATTTTCCAAAAGTATCCAAAATCATCCAAATTCCTCAAAATCAATCCTAAAAATTCTCCCACCCTTTCAAAATTAGTAAATGCAGAAATACCCAAAATTCCAGAAAATACCCCCAATGCCACTCAAATTACGAAAATGCCCCTCTTGACCCAAAAATCTAAAAATTCTAAAAATTCCCAGAAAATTCCAGAAAATCTCAAATATTCCCAATTGCATTTTGTTCAACTACACCATGTACCAATTTAGTCAATTTACACCACTTTTATCAAAACCCAATTTGACCCATTTCCAACAGAAGTGAACCCAATGTCAAACCAAACCTACCCAATTGACCCAAATTCTGCTCAAATTCAATTCTAAACTTCAATTCGATATCGACACTAATCTAGACCAAATCGATCGATTTGATTGTCATTTGAATCCAATTTCACTTTTGACCTTAAAGCCCAATTTGGACCCATGACCCAAAATTAGCCCAAACTAACCCAATTCAACCCCAATTAACCCCAAATCTTTTATAAAACCTTCCTAGCATCCCCAAAAACAAAAAACTAACATGATTTGCCCAAAATTTGGACTCAAAGCCAACTTTCAGATTCAACCCCACGAAAACCAAAAGGGCCAATTTTGACCTAAACCCAAACCTAACCCAAATAAGCCCAAATCCCAAAATCAAAACCCAACTAAAGTCAAAAACCCTTTGAAACACACCCATAAACATTTCCCAACATTAATTTTACATCAATTTCAGTATTAGCCCAACATTAGCCCAAGTTAGCCTAATTTGACCTACATTGGCCCATTTACCAAATCAACTCAAATCCAACCCAATTCAAACCCAAATCACTCCAAACTCATTTCAAATCACTCATGACATATCCCTAAACCAAACCCAACAATTATTTGGCCTAAAATTCTACAAAATTCCCATCCATGAATTCATTCTTAAACCTAAAAGCCCACTTTCTTAAACCTTCCCTAAAAAACCCATCCAAAACAAATTTAAAAGCCCAAAACTTATTCCAAAAGCCCACATGAAGTTCCTCTCATCATACCTATAATTTAAAACACTTCCTAAGTTCCAAAATCAATAACGAAATAGTTCCAAATCAAGCTTCATGAAATTTGTCCACTAAAATACCAAAATTCCTTAAACCCACTTTCATGAAACCAAGCCCACTTTTCCCAAGCCATATATAAGCCATGAAGCCACTCTTAAGCCACACATAAACCATGTGAGTTGTTCACATGTGACCTTACCACATTGGGAAAAGGAGGAGATCCTTTCCACATTCCCTTAAGGTGATTAACCATTTCCATGTCTCCCCTAAACCATGTTTAACCCTAATTGTACTTAGATTGTGACTTGAACCCACTAATCAAGCTGATCCAAATCACCTTCTCTTCAGCCTAAACCAAGCCTTGGGCGGTGCACCGGCCAAAGAAAAGGATGGATGAAGCCATTAGAGCAAAAATAGCCATGCCCCCATGCCATTTTGATCCAGCTCCTTCACACACATGTCCAAACCCGATTGACTTCACCATTGCCAAGCCTTGACCTCCCTGGTCAAGATGGTGACTCATGCACGCCGGCCAGTAGTACGGGTCGCCAACGCCATGGCGAGACATTGGAGAAGCCCAAGGTATTGGAAATTCTCCCTTATTGAGATTTGTGCCGAGTGGACATTGCGAGGTTGTTCTTCCCTTTCCAAGAGCAGCTGATCCTGGTCCCTAACTCCTCACAGGAGACCACTTGACCCCTCTCTGACAAGCCTCACCCCTCTCGGCAGAAAGTGCTAAGACAACCTTAAGGAAACTGCACGAAAATCACTCCAAACTCTCCCCCACACACAGAGCATTTGATCCCACCGCTGTTCTCTTGCCACAATCCCCACTATTTGAGCTCAATTTTGGAGCTCAATTCTCGAGCCGAACGGGGACACTCCCGAATCCTCCACCAAAGTTAAATTAAACTCACCCACATGCACAAGACCAAGAGAAGGAGCTCTGAGTGAAGCCCCTCTCGGTATATCATTCTAGACTCGAAGGTTGAAATCGGGCTTAATTAAATGCTGGATAATTCACGGCAGGGACTTCATACGGAGCTTTCTTGGACCCAATCGAAGGTGACACAACCCCTCGGATAGAAGCCACACTTCTAAGGCTAGGGTATGAGCTAACTCTTTATCCCGAGCCTGCGGGAGATTATGCAATTTCAAATGGCACAATTTCAATGCATGATCATAGTATAGATGTGTTCGTCTCTTCAAGACGAATCCATAAGAGCGAAAGAACACCAAAATCCGTTAAGTATTGAGTGAGATATTAAGGATTTAGTGTGGACAGTTCTCGGGGTTAGGAGGCTTGGGGACGATGAACGGATGCAGTCATTTGATACACGCATGGGTGGACGATCCGGATTGAGTCGTATGAGGAGATGGAACGATGCGGCGGGCCCCTAGAGTGCGCTGAGTCGGATGGCGGCGTCGAACAGGAAACGCCGTGGCTGTTCGGAGATGATGAAGGTGTGTGAGCGGTGTATAAATAGAAAAATAGGGATTTTCTTATTTATTAAATACCCGAACTTGAAAATCAATAACTTTGTGTAGAAAAATCGCCAAAATAAAATAAAAATACCCTCTTGCTCGGTGAACAAGGAGAATAATGTGGAAAAGAAATCATGTAATTTCATTAAGTATTTTATTTTTAATGATTTATTTACTCTACTGCATTGTTTTAATTCTCGTGCATATAGGAAATTCACCATGGCATGAGACCGTAAGGCTTTTGAAGCCTGCGGAGCACTTGGGAGCATTCCTGAATTTTCCAAGGTCGGCCATCCCTATGAGAAGTTATTGATTTTTCAAATTTATGTTGTTATTTTGAGTGTTTTTAATTCTAATAATTAGCATGTTGAGAAATAAATTCTGAGAAAATTTTATGATGTTTCTTATGGTAGATGACCACTGAAAGAAAATAGGTTTTGATTTAACTCGAATTGGAATAACCCTAATTGGCTTAAACATAAAATGGAACTTTAATTAATAAATTAGAGCTAATCATACATCAAATTGACTTGAAATCAATTCTCCAGCGACCTTTAGGATGAAGCCACCATAAAGTTTGAAGTCAATTGGACTTGGTTAGCCCGATCAAATGGGTTGATTAAGCTATTTAGCCCAATGAGCTTAAACTTTAAAAATTCATAACTTTCAAAATGCTTTTCAAAAATTCACCAAATTGGTTTTGGAGCCTCTTTGATATCAGAGGAATTTACGAAAATTAAAATTGCAATTTTCTAAAAAAGTTGATTTTGCATTATTTTAATATTTTTAATAATTAAAAAAATAATAAAAATCACAAAATTAATAAAATTCACCAAAATGTCACATTTTGAATTTTAATCACTCAGGAACAAACCCCATATTTTTCTTAAGTTTCTATGATGAGATATTAAGTTTTAAAGCTCTAAGGTAATTTTAAAAATTAAAAAATGTATTTTTCTAGCATTTCCACTAAAATAATTCTAATAAATCAAAGAAAAATCAAGAAAATTATAAAAATTAGTTCTCTAGTTTCCTTGATATCAGAAGATTTTGAAAATATAAAATTGATTTTTCAACCTTTATTTTATTTTTAAATTAATTAATACTCCAAAACTCAAAATAATTATAATAAAAATAATATAATTCAAAAAATCACCAAAATTGGTCCAAGTGGTCCTCTGGTGTTAGGAATGTCCCATAATTTTCTTGAGAACAGAAACTTTCCTTGGTCATGTTATTAATTACCTTGAAAATCCGCATTTTCCACCAAAAATAATTACGCAAATAAATTAAATGCGGAAAAATCACATTTTCTCCTCTAATGTCTTGATTGACATGTGAGTGATCACATAAAAATTTCAAATTAGTGAGTTATGGAATTAGTAAGTTTAAAGGGCAAAATGGTAATTAAAATTTTAACTTTATAATTAAAAAATTTTAGGTTTAATTAAAAGAATTAGGTAAGATATTTGATACTAAGTTGATTTTGGATGTTTGAAACTTAGGTAATTAAAGTGAAACCACCAAAACATTGAAAATAATTAAAATAAACCTTAATTAAATAATTAATTAAATTTGGAAGAATAATGAAAAATTGGAATTATTAAAATAGGGATATTATTAGGGAAGAGATTTATTCTTTAATTTAAAAATCCCTAAATTAATCACCTCAATAACATTTAATTCCTAATTAAAAATGATAATCAAATTCAAGATTTAAAATGTTAAAAGACTTAATCATTAAATTAAATTAAAGTTAAAACATTTAAATTAAATCCTCCAAAATTTCAATTAAATTAATACTTTAACAATTAAATTAAATCATCTTTAAAACATAAAAAAATAAAATATTAAATTAAGATTAAATTTTAAATTAAATTAAAATTAAATTAAATTTAAATTAAATTAAATTAAATTAAAACATATTAAGTTAAATTAAATTAAATAAAAAAAATAAAATAAAGTTAAAATAAAAATAAAATTAAATTAAAAAATAAAATAAAATTAAAATTAAAACTAAACCATATTAAATTAAAATTAAATTAAATTAAATTAAATTAAATATAACATCACCTAGACATAAAGAAGAATTCGAAATAAATCTAAAACAACTTGAACAACATTCCAAACTTAAACTCATTAATTAAAATTAAATTAAATCACAAATCACTTAAACATCAATTTGCCCTCGAAAGCTCTTGTTGTCATAACTCCTAAATGGAGTATTAAGTGAAGTGTTACTTCACTTATAGGATATTGAATGTCTAATTCAACGAGCAAGATAACAAAACTTAAACTCCTAGATAGTTAAATTCACTTGTATAATTAAATTCTCTTGGACTTAAAATAATCCTAGAGGTATTGAAAAGATGTTTAAGACTCGTCTTAAACACTTCCTCGATATGATAGGATATTTATAAGAACAATTGAACTTAGTGTTCAAACGATGAAGAAAATCGTCCTTAAAACAAAACACAAGAACCTAGACGTCTTTGGAGATGACTAGCTATAGGATTAGGACTTTGGTACCTAGACATGATGAAACATTCATCTTTAACATGTGTTTTAATTGCGGCTTGGGATAATTTGGAAGACCCTCCAGGTACGCATTTATTTTATTGCAAATTACTTTATTGCAAATGCACTTTACTTATTTTGACTAAAAAGTTGACTTTTTGGTCAAAAGTTGACATATTTGGTTAATGGGGGGTCATTAGGTCAAAATTTGACTATTTTGACCAAAATTGACTTTTGGTCGAAAGTTGACATATTGGGTCAATGTGTTGGTTATTAGGTCAAAGTACAGCAACCATTTTGACGAAGTTGACTTTTTTGTCAAAAGTTAACCTATTAGAGTCAATGAGTTGGTCATAAGTCGGAAATTATTAATTCCCAAAGCAAAAGTTGACTTTTTGGTCGAAAGTTCTTTATAAGATCAATGGGTTTGTTATTGGGTGAAGATTGACCATTTTGATCAAAGTTGACTTTTTGGTCATGATTGGCTTCTTGGGTCAATTATTGGTCATTTGGTCAAAAATTGACTATTTTGACCAAAATTAAATTTTTTGTCAAAAGTTAAACCATTAGATCAATGGGGTGGTCATTGGATTAGGAATTGTCATTTTGACCAAAGATGACTTTTTATCAAAAGTTGACCCTCTTGGGTCAATTGGTTGGTCATTGGGTCAAGGGTAGACCATTTTGAACAAAGTTGACTTTGGTGGAAGGTCGAAACTGCGGTTAATAATTGGTCATTAGATCAAAAATTGACTATTTTGACCAAAATTGATTTTTGGTCAAACATTGACCTACTTAGTCAATGTGGTAGTCGTTGGAGTAAAAAATTGATCATTTTGACCAAAGTTGACTTGCACGTTGGTTACCTATTGGGTCGATGGGTTGGTCATTGGGTGAGGATTGATTGACCATAGTTAACTTTAGTCGAGATATTGACTTATTTAGGTCTAAAATTGGTATTAGGTCAGAAATTGATTATTTTGACCAAAAGTAAATTTTTTGTCAGTTTACCCATTAGATTGTCTAAGGGTAGCATTGGGTGAGAGAAATTGACCATTTTGAAACAGAAGTTGACTTTTTGATCAAAGATTGACTATTTAGTCAAATGAGTTGATGATCAGGTCACGATTTGACAATTTTGACTGAAGAAAACTTTTGGTCAAAATTTAAGTATATTGGGTCAGCGGGTAGGTCATTGGTGGTGACCATTTTGACCAAAGTTGACTTTTTAGTGAGATTGACTTTATTGGGATAATGGGTGGTCATTAGGTAAAATTGATAATTTTGACCAAAATTGACTTTTTTGGTCAGAAGTTGTCATGTTGGGTCAATATTGATGTTTGTCATTGGGTGAAGGATTGATTGTTTGACAAAAATTAACTTTTTGGCCGGAGATTGACTTATTTGGTCATTAAATGGTCATTAGGTCAAAAATTGACTATTAAATATTTTATAATTAAATTATATTTATAATAATATACTATGCTTAAAATTTTAAAATAAAAAATAATATTATATAAAATTATATATATATATATATATATATAAATATATATAAATATATATATATTTATATATACACATATATATTAAATTATTTATAATTTATTTAACTATTAAAAATTTTAATAAATGAATTATATTTATAAATAATATCCTGTACTTAAAATATTTAAAATAAAAGAATAATATTATATATATATATATATATATATATATATATATATTTATCATTTTTTTAACTATTACATAATTTTATAATTAATTTATATTTATTAAAAATATATTTTACTTAAAATATTTAAAATAAAAAAGGAATATTATATAAATATATATATATATATATACCTCTATATTTTTTTTGTTATAATTTAATTAATTATTAAATATTTTTATGAATAAATTATATTTATAAATAATAAACTATACTTAAAACATTTAAAATAAAAAAATAATATTATATATATATATATATATATATATATATATATATATATATAATTTATTTATTATTAATTTGTTTTTTAAATAAAATTATATTTATAAATATTATAATATACTTAAAAATTTTAAAATAAAAAAATACTATATATATATATATATATATACCTATATATATTTATTAATAATTAATTTAATTATTAAATATGATTATAATTAAATTATATTTATAAATAATATACTATATTTAAAATTTTAAGATAAAAAAATAATATTAGATAAATTTATATATTTAGATTTTTATATACCTCTATATATATTTTTATTTATAATTAATTTAATTATTAAATATTTTTATAGTGAAATTATATTTATAAGTAATATACTATACTTAAAATATTTAAATTAAACAAAATAATATAATATAAATATATATATATATATATACACATTTATTTATAATTTAATAACTATTAAATATTTTTATAATTAGATTATATTTATAAATAATTTACTATACTTAAAATATTTAAAATATAAAAATAATATTAAATAAATATATATATATATATATATATATATATGTATATATATATATATATACCTATATATATATATATACATACATATTTATTTATTTATAATTTTTTTTAACAATTCAATTTTTTTATATTTAAGTTATTTTTAAAAATAATATACAATACTTAAAATAATTAAAATAAAAAAGTAATATAAATTATTAAAAATAAAATAAAAAGTAATATTAATTCTTTTATATATATATAATGTTTATTTATAATTTATTTAATTATTAATTATTAATGGAAATTAAATTAAATTTATAAATAATATACTATACTTAAAACATTTAAAATAAAAAATAATATTCTATATATATATAAATACACACATATATATATATATATATCTATAAGTATATATATACATATGTGTGTGTATATATATATATATATATATATATATATATATATATATATATATATATATATATATATATATATATATATATATATATATATATGTATAGAGATATATGTATATATATATATGTATGGAGATATATATATATATATGTGTATGGAGATATATATATATATATATGTACACATATAGAGATATATATATGTATGGAGATATATATAT
>CM040426.1:142740646-142850662 GCA_022702705.1 Papilionanthe hookeriana x Papilionanthe teres
TAGATATATATAAATATATATATATATATATATATATATATATATATATATGTATATATATATATGTATATATATATATGTATATGTATATATATGTATATATATATGTATGTATATATATATATATATATATATACATACAAAATGGCGGCTGGCTTGGTGGTCGTTGCTCGCTGGGTTCCTTCTTTGATGGGTACGCAGCGGCGAGTGGCTCTCGTTGAGGTAGTGGTGGTTGGGAGGTAAGTGGTAGAGGGTACGGTAAGGGTGGTGAAGGCTTGTTTCTTGGTGGCTTTGACTCTTTTTGCTCTTCCCGGGCAAACTATTTTTTGAATTGATTCCACTATTCCATTGGGCGAGAGCCCCCGCACTTTGTGGAGCACATTTTTCGACCCCCACCCCTCCTTTATGGGTGGGGTTTCCCCCGTGTGCTCCTTTCTTATGTTGATCTTGTCGACAAGGTCATCGAGTTGACGTGCAGAGCGAGATAACTTGATTTTCCTCAATACCTTCATGATGTTGCTGCGGGAAAATCGGAATGTCCATTCATTAGGCCTTTGGGGTCTAAGGAAGGAAAACACATACATTCACCACACGGGAGATGGCTTTGTTAGCGAGATGCCATTAAATTCACTATTGTTGGCCGAGTTTCAATTTGGGCATCCCAAAATGGAACTGGTTAGAAAACAATTTCAGAATCTTAATCTCTTGGGGCGATTAAATTAGGGGTTATGGATGGGAGGCATCTCTTGATAAGGTTATCTAAAGAAGAAGATTATGCAAGACTGCGGGCATACGGAATGCGATTGCTAACTCCTCCATGAAGTTTATAAAGTGAGTACCCTGGATTTGATCCGATAGGAACCCCTTACGGGGCCATTGTGGTTCACCCTCCCCAACCTCTATTCGGC
Organism: Papilionanthe hookeriana x Papilionanthe teres; assembly: GCA_022702705.1. NCBI lineage: Eukaryota > Viridiplantae > Streptophyta > Magnoliopsida > Asparagales > Orchidaceae > Papilionanthe > Papilionanthe hookeriana x Papilionanthe teres. The sequence continues at coordinate 142,741,555 of CM040426.1, forward strand.
TTTACCACACCCATGCTGTATCTTCCGGATTAGCGGAGCTTTAGGGACACCTCTTAAGGTTGATACCCCTACTCGGGAGATGGGTAATCCTGCTGGTGCTAGAGTCTGGTGGAAAAGGAAGTTTCTCTTCACGACAACGATAAAATCTGGATCACCACCTGCGATGAAGGATGGGTTCCGGCAAGAGGTCTTGTGAACACAAACCTATATTACATCAAAAATGCGAGAATATTTGGTCACTCACTAGATAGTTGTTATAGATTAAAACCGCCCCATCAGAAAGAAAACACAAAGCAAATCGGTGGAGACAACAAGCTACGCCGTTCAGGTCCGATTGTGGAGTCACGGGCGGTACACGGCGGGTGTTCAGGCTTGTCCTTTACGGAACATGCGGAAAGAAGGTAAGGAACGAGGAGGTATTTAATCCTGAGATGACGATTGGAACTTCCATCTGAGTTAGAAGGCGGATAAAGCCCGAGGAACAAATGAACACTATGAAGATGTGACACGGGAGAACACCCCTTCGACGGACAATTGGAACAGGTACAACAAAAGATGATATCGAGAATGGAAGGAACAAGAAGTAGGAAAACAAAGAAAACACAAATGGAAGCTCGAGTCTTCCCCGCGTCCTGGCACAGCATTTGGAAGGCAGTGCATCCCCCTTTGGTCAGGAAAGGGGAGTAGACCTAGATCAAGATCCGGTTACGCGACTCGACCATAACCATGCACAAATTTACTTAATGTTTAATTTTATTTGTTGGAACATTAGGGGAGTTCCCATCCCCTTGTCAAAAGATTGGTACATTTATATAAAGACATCAACTTTGGTGCATGGTGCTTTTGGAACCCATGGTTAAAAAACACCAAAACAAAATTCTTACCGGAGTTCCACAGGTGTTCTCTTTATGCTAACTCCTCTGACAAGTTGGAGTTATTTGTGAAAAGAGATTCGGTGGAAGGTTATTATTTGATCACCCTCAATTGATTCATCTTCATTGCTCTTTTAAGCTGCCGAGTACCTTTGCTTTGCTACATTTATTTATGCGCATTTGTACAAAATGCGAATTAGAAGGCATGTGGGAAATTCACCACATGCACTATGGAATCTTCCGAATTTGGATTGTGGGAGGAGACTTCAACAACATAGCCTCCTCTTGAAGAAAAACTTGGTGGAAGATCACACTCTCCACCAAAATCAGCGGGTTCAGTGATATTAGGAAGGTTGCTTTATATGACTTGGGTTTTCGGGGTAACAAATTCACAGGAGAGAGAGGAAAGATATGGGAAAGGGTTTGGATGGGTTCACAGCTAACAGTGCCTGGCATCAAAATTTCCTCTACACCACAATAAAACATCTAAATTTTGCAGGGTCTGACCATAGACCACTCCTTGTTTCCATCACCACACCATCTCAACAAACCACTCCCTCCTTTCGGATATAAGATTTTGGGCTTCGCATCACGGTTTTAAGTCCATTATTTCGACCAGCACAGATGGGTGCTCTCATTGACACTTTCATCAAACTCAGCTACTTCAAGTAAAAATTGCGAGGTGTGCTCAGAAAATGGAGGCCAGGAAAGTATTGCCCAAGGGATATCTTCCAAGGTGTCACCAAAGTGAGGAGGAAAATGCTTGCTTTGGAAGTTGCCTCTCGGTACATTGATTCCAAATATGGTTCTTTCATAGCTGCTCGAGAACACCTACTTACTTTACTCACTTGGCAAGACCAGTTCTTTGGAGGCGGAAAATTTTGCTAGTATTAAATTCGAAAAGAAGGAGATAGAAATACAAAATTTTACCATGCTTGGATTAAATACGAGAAGAAAGTGTATTACTATCCACTCTATAGAATGCGACCGGGGGGTTACTTGTAGGGAGGAATCTGAAATTGCTGAGGATGCTGTTAAGTATTTTCACAAACTCCTTACTCCTACTCCTAGACCTACCATTGACAACAATCTATTCGGGGATGATCATCGATTCGCTAACATAAATCTTTCGACTCTCCTTCCCCGGGGAGGAGATCTGGGTTGCTCTCGGCTCCATTGTGAGTTCTAAAGTAGCAGGGCCTGATGGCTATACTGCTGATTTTTATAAAAAGACTTGGGATATTTGTAAAGGGGATGTTACTCTTTGCGTTCGAGTTTCTTTCGGGGCAACTGATTTACCGAATACTTCCATGCTTCCAATATAATTGCTCTACCCAAAACTAATGCTCTAAAGACATGGAATCAGTACAGACCCATTAGCCCTGCATGACTGTTGTTGCAAAATCATAAGTAAAATCCTAGTGGGAAGACTTCAACCTCTCTGGAAAAAATTATAAGTCTGACAAATGCATTTGTCGAAGGTCGTTCCATCAGCGATAATGTCCTCCTTGCCAAGAGAAATTTCTTTGCTGGATTTTAATGAGACCTTGTAGAGGGGGAAATATTATCTATAAACTTGATATAAGAAAACATGATACTATTGGTAGGAACTTCATCCTTGGTCTTTTTTGCATGCAAGGTTTTAACCACAGTTTTACGCCCATCTAATCAAAAAGGAAATGGTTACAACACAATCATCATTCGGTTCTCATTAATGGTAATTGCTGGGGAGGTTTCCAAGCTACCAGGGGTCTAAAGCGAGGATCCCTTATCTCCTACATTTTTCATCATAGTCATGGTTACTTCTACAAGGATTCTTTGGAATCGAGGTCACACCCTTCCTTTATGCAGGATATCACCACAAGTCAACTTTGGTTATCTCACAATTGATGTATACGAGATGATGTCATGCTTTTCTCCAGGGCATCCAAACCTGCTGTTAAAAGAGTTTATGAATGCTTGTCCCAGTTTCAACAAATTTAAGCCTCCATTTCAACCACTCAGAATGTGAGGTGAGGTACGCCCCAAGAGCATTATTACCAATACTCGGTGGATCACTCACTTCACTGGTTTTCTATAGAGCCCATCTACCTCTGAAATATCTTGGAGTACAGCTTATCAAAGGGAGATCAAAGCAGGTGCGATTTGATGATATCATTGGGAAACTTAATACATTATCAGTAAGATTCGACTCCTACCTTTCATGCAGTTGGGAGAGTCACTCTCCTTGCTAGCATTCTATACATTCCCCTCCTGCTGTACTTCAAATGACCTGCATGAAAAGGTTTCAAAATCCAGATTGAGAGAATTTTCAACAGGTTCCTTTGGGTACGGGCAAAGGAAACAATTCCTTTAGGCTAGTTGGCTTAAGCGGCTAAACCTACCAGGGCGGGGGTACGGGATTTTAAAGGGCGAAGCACTTATCCTGCAGTGACTTTTGCAAGCTTTGGATCCTCTTCAGGCAACATAAGTCTCTACGGGCTCGAGTTCTTGAAAGGTAAATATTGCAAGGACACTGCGATATTACTGCCAATGGCCCAGCGGTTCGGGGATATGGAAGCATATGGTGAGGCATAGAGAAATTCTTGAATCTTTTCACATTGGGGCTGGGAAAAGGGGATATTTCTTTTTGGCATGATAAGTGGTGTCCTGAAGAGATGTTGGTGGCCTTACCCAGCCTTTGTTAAAAACTTTTTCCGGTGGCTTCTTGTTGGGGAAGGGGACGGTTGGTCCATTCCCGAGCTGACAATTCACGGAAGAGGATTCGGTCGACGAATTGCAAATATTGAGTTTGACAAATCACTCTGACGGAATTATGCGGAATTGCGGCTAGGAAGCATACACTCACCAAACACATCTATCCAAGATTTATAAGCCCCAGGTCTCCACACTTGGTGGGGAAAGATAATTTGGAACAAAATATCTCACCCCCTCTATGTCCTTTATGATATGGAGAGTGTTTCACGACTACATACCCACGAGATGACATCCTCGAGTTAAAAGGCCCCGAGAGGACCCTCAAATGTTATTTATGTCGGTGTCATGCGGGAAGTTTGTTCAACACCTTTTCTTCTCCTGCCCTTTTGCTCGAAAAGTATGGAATGGTGTCTTAAATCTTTTCAGTTTTCCCACTTCTTTGGATTCGCGGGATACGCCTTATATCTTTGGGAATCTTAGCGAGAAGACCAAGGTGGTTGCATTCCTTTCATTGTGGCTTGGTTCATTTGGATGCATAGGAATGGGCTGAAGTTTGATGGGAGGTGCGGAAGCTGAGTTGGTTGTTATGGCCCCATCGATCCTTCATTTCAGTGATCACTAATATTTTTCAGCATACTTGCTTTTATCACGACCACCGGAAGTAAAGCCAAAATCATTCTCATCTATTGGAAAACTCCTACCCACCCCACAATTAAAGTGAACAACAGTGGTGCTTGCGGTGATCGGAGTTCTTTGGTATTGGAGGCATTTTTAGGAACCATAAAGGTAAGTGCATCGAGTTATTTTCGGTCACACATGTTGGGCTGTGATCCACTTGAAGCTGATTTAGCGAGCGAGTTTTGGGCATCTACATTTCTTCTCGCATATAATCATTGGGCCAACATAGCGCGGAAGTTGACTCCATCTTTGTTATTCGGTATATGCAGTACCATGCGCTACACGGCACCGCTCTCGATGGATTAAAAGAATCGAGACTCTCGCTCATCGAATTCTTTGTTACTTCGGCTTCATCCATAAGGAAGGTAATAGGCCGGCAAGATGGCTAGCTCAATGCACCATCCTTTGAACGGGGAAGTAAAAATCTCGAAGTCTCCACCTCCTGTTGTCTTTTCTTTTGAAACCGAGATATTTTCCCGAGCACCCATTTCGGAATTATAGGCCCACGATCTTCTTTGGTTTCTCATTTATGTTGGTTTTTGGTTTTTTGGGTATACGCCATAGCAAGACATGTATAAGTTTTTATATTTTTGGGTAGTGTAGTGTTCTCTTGTAAATGTCACCTCCCCATTTTGGGGTAGACTCACAGCTTATCAATTTGATTAACATGTAGGGAGCAAGTGTTTGCTCCTTTCTTTCAAAAAAAAAAAAAAAAAAAATATATATATATATATATATATATACATACATATACGTATACATATATATATGTATATATATATATATATGTATATATATATATATGTATACGTATACATATATATATGTATATATATATACGTATACGTATATATATATACATATATATATATATACGTATATATGTATGTATATATATATATATATATATATATATATATATATATATATATATATATATACATATATATATATATGTGTGTGTGTGTGTGTGTGTGTGTACGTGTATATAGATACATATATATATATATATATATATTTGTATATGTATATATAAATTCCGATTCTCTTCGCAATCCCGAGTTGAAACCCATGTTTCAATTCTTATTTCAAATCCAAATTTCAAATTCAAAATTTCCTTAAATTGATTTTAAATTAAACTTGATCAAAATTGAGACTCGGAACGAATCGAAATCCAAACTCACACATTGAAACTTGAAATTTAAAAGTAAAATGAGATCTAAAATCGAATTCCCCGGATCTTGTGATTTGGAGTTCCTCTTTTTCCATTCCCCAGTGAGGATTCAGGAATCTCCAGTCTTGGAAATATACGATATTCCCCGAGGCGAAAATCCTTATTTCGTCCTAAGTTTTATGCAAAGCGAACATACGTGTTGGTTTTGTTGATCTCTTCGGTCAACGCCAATACGCGGTGTGCTTGGTTAACACACCACACCTATTGGGAATCCATTTGTTGACCTCATTTTTGATGAGGTCTTTTTGCTTCTCTCCTTAGTACTTAGGATCTAGCCTTAGGCTTTTCCTTTGACTAATATTAGAGGACTAGAAATGGGACCCTGCTTAAATTTAAGCTTCTTGACTCCACCAAACCCCACAAGCTTGATTTAGCAGACCTAATCACCTAGAGGTTGAAATCAAATGTGGAGGTTTAAGGGAGAGTTCAGAGGACTTTTTGGCCTTAAGAATACAGGTGGCACAGTGCAGGTGAGGGTTGACTAGCACATGCACTACATTCTCACACACATTCGAGTCCTAAAACCACACTCTCGCCCAACTTGACTTCACGACTCATGTAAGTAATTCATATGGATGATCCTTAACCCACAAACCATCTATGCCCAAAATACAAAAATTTCTAAAAATACCCCTAAACCCCTCCCAAAATTACCAAAATACCCTTTTTACCCCAAAAATCCAAAAAATTCAAAAAATTCCCAAAAAAATTCCAAAATCCCAAATATTCCAAATTTCATTCCGTTCGACTACACCATGGGCCAATTTGGCCAATTTACCCCACTTTTACCAAAACCCCCAGATTTGACCCATTTTTAACAGTGAACCCAATGTCCAAACCAAACCACCCCGATTGACCTCAATTCTGGTCCAATTCAATTCTAAACTTCCAATTGATATCCTCGAAGCATCAATTTAGACCAAATCCAAGTCCAATTTGATTGACATTTGAGCCCGATTTCAATTTGAAGTCTAAGGCCCAATTTTGACCCATGACCTAAACCTAGCCCAAACCAACCCAATTCAATCCCCAATTTGCCCCAAATATTTCCTAAAGTCTTCCTAACACCCCCATAAACAAAAAACTAACCCGGTTGCCCAAAATTTGAACATAAACTCCACGGAAACTAACCCAAAACTAAAATCCCTTAAATTGACCTAAGCTGAACTTAACCCAAATGGGCCCAAATCCCAAAATCAAAGCCCAACCAAAGTTGAAAACTCTTTGTGAGACTCCCACAAACATTTATCAACTTTAATTTTACATCAAATCCAACTTTAGCCCAACCTTAGACCAAGTTTGCCCAATTTGACCCACTTTGGCCCCTTTACTAAAAGACCCACATTAAACCAAATTCAATTCAAAATCACTTCAAAATTTGTTCCAAATCACTCATGACACATCCCTAAACTAAATCCAACATTTATTTGGCATGGTCCTTCACAAAATTTTCATCCAAAAACCCATTTTAAAATCTAAAAAGCCCACTTCCATAAAACCTTTAAAGCCCATTTTCACCAAAATTCAAAAGCCCAAAAATCCATTCCAAAGCCCACAGAGATTTCCTCATCATCATTTGATAAAATCCCTAACTTTTATTTCATCATTTAAATAAACCAAATGTGTAGCCCCATGGAAATTTTCCATCAAAATGTCTCTAGATTAAACCTTTTTTCATGTAAATGAGCCAAGCCATCCCTAAGCCAAATGGAGTCCTTGGAGCCATGCACTAGCCACATGAAAGTCATGAGAGCTTTGAATTATCACCCACTCCCTAAATGGAAAAGGAGGAAACCCTTTAATGATTCCCTTAGGAGTGATTAAACACTCCAGTATCCCTTAATCTTGCTTAAGCCTAATTGTACTTGGATTGTGACTTGACCCCCACTAATCAAGGCCGGCCAGTGACTTTCTCTTCAGCCCAAACCAACCTTGAGAGGTGATTGCACCTAGCCTAAACCATGACTTCACCAAATTGAATCCAGTAAACGCCTCTCCCGCATACCGTTAAAAATCAAACCTCTTTACACATGACGATACCCATTGCTTACTTTTGACTTCAAATACAACATTTGAGTCAGATGGTGACCCATGCAGCCGGCCAGCCTCCACAGCCGCCAAAAAACACCGGGCGAGAGCCTTGTTGGCTTGAAAAATTGAGCCAGCTGACCCAAAGTACATCCCGATCGAATGGACACCATGGGCATTCTTCTCATCCACTGACAGTGATCCGAAGCCTCCCATTGCCACTGGGAAGCCACTCCAACCACCTCTATTTAAACACCACCACCTCTCAGCCAAAGAAGGTGTTGAACAAAATGTTGACCTCATTCTTGATGGTCTTCTCTTCTTCTCTTTAGTACTTAGGATACAGCCTTAGGCTTTTCCTTTGACAATCTTAGAGGACTAGAATTGGGACCCATCTTTTAGAAATTCAAACCACTTCTTAACTCCCTGCAAACTCCACAAACTTGAGCGTAGACCCCTAATCACCTAGAGGTTGAAATCGAATGTGGAAGTTTAAAGGATGAGTTCACATAGGACTCTTTGGCCTTAGGACTGCAAGGTGGCTGATGCAGTGAAGGGGCTGACACACACACACTACACCTATACACTACACTTTCACACACCTATACCTAACTTGACCTCCTGACTCATGTAGGTGATTCACATGGATGTCCTTAACCCACAAGCCATGACCAAGAAGGGTTAGGAACAACATAGTGGATGCCTCGGGTAGGTCCCTTCATGGCTCATGTGGGCTTGATGTAGCTTCATGGCTCAACCAAAATGATTTCATTCCACTCAAGTTTACCCAATCTTCAATTTCCAAATTTTTAATTTTTGACCCGGGACCCTACACACTTTAACACACAAAGCCGCTGAAATTACCCAATTTTTCAAAATCACCTAAATTGCAAAGATTACCCAAAATCAATCCCAAACATTTCCACATCACTCAAATTGATCATCCATGCAAAAATATCAAAATTCAAATTACCTCCCAATACCCTCCAAATACCCAAAATACCCCCCTTGACCCAAAAATCAAAAATTGAGAAAATTCCCAGAAAATTCCAGCAAATCCCAAATATTTCGAATTTCATTTTGTCCAACTACACCATGGGATAATTTTGTCAATTTACCCTACTTTTATCCAAAACCCCCCAATTTGACCGTTTGGCAGAAATGGGCTTGATGCTCCAGGCAAACTGTCAATTGACCCAAATTCTGGTCCAATTCAATTCTAAACTTCAAATCAACATTCCCAACACCAATCTAGTCAAATCAAGTCAATTTGATTGACATTTGGATCCAATTTCACTTTTGGCCTTAAAGCCCAATTTGGACCCATGACCTGAGCCTAACTGAGCTACTTGGGGAATTAAACTCAATTAACCCCAAATCTTTTCTAAATCTTCCTTAGCACCCCCACAAGCAAAACACTAACATGGTTGCCCAAAATTTAGACCCAAACCCCACTCAAATTCAACCCAAAGCTAAAGGCCCAATTTTGACCTAAACCCAGACCTAGCTTGAATGAGCCCAAAAATCGAAAGCCCGAAGCCAAAGTCAAAACCTCTTTGAAACACTCCCATAAACATTTCTCCAACATTAATTTTACATCAATTTCAACCCTAGCCCAACATTGGCCCAACTTGTGGCCCACTTGGACCTATATTGGCCCATTCACCAAAAGAACCCAAATTGACGATCAAACCCAAGAATCACCCCAGTTGCTTGAGTCACTGTGACACATCCATGAGCTAAAACCAACAATTATTTGGCCCAACCTCTTTACAAAATTTCATCCCAAAATCCATTTTAAAATTCAAAGCCCACTTTCCTAAACCATCTTAAAAGCCCATCAAAACCATTTTAAAAAAGCCAGAAATCTGCTACAAAACCCACATGACATCTCGGCTTGCCATCCACTTAATAAAAGCCATTCCCCTAAGTCCTAAATTCACCATCAAATTATTCCAAATCAAGTTTCATACAATTCCATCAAATTACCATAAATTACTAAAATCTATTTCCATGAAATTGACTCACTTTTCGAACGAAGGTGAGCCATGCAATGTGGACGAAGCCATGAAGCCATGGAAGGCATGACATGTGATCAAGCCATTAATGGCAAAGGAGGGGCCCCTTTCCTAATCCTTCTTAAACCTTTTTTTACCTTAAGCATGTCACACACTAAACCGTAGCAGCCACCTCATCATGGATGGAGACCACACCATTCTCTCTTGGTGAGGCCAGTGACCCTTTTCAGCCCAAAGTCAGGCCTTGGGTGGTGAACCCTAGCCCAAAGCCATGGGTTGACTCATTTGAACTGAAATGGTCTTCCCCCCATTCCATTTCAATCCAAGCTCTTTACATGGCATTTGCCAATTACTTGCACCAAGTCCCAGCCCTGACCCACACGACCTTGAGGTAACCCATGCACAGTCGGCCAGCCACCGAGCCACGGGAAACACCATGGCCGAGCTCACATGTGAGCCAACTTTGGAATTCTCCCTTGCTGAGCTGCCCCATCCCCAGTGGCAATTGTAGCTGTTCTTCTCTTGCCAAGAAGCCGGTGATCCCAAACCCTAACTCTCCTTTCAGGAGGCCCTCCCACCTCCTCTGTTAAACACCACCCCTCTCGGCCATGAGAAGTGTGTCGGCATTATTTTTAGGTTGTGTGTTTATTTTGAAAAGTGGTCACTAACAGAAGTTGTGCGGCGAATTTTTATTTTAAATTTAATTTAAATATATATAATTTAGAAAGTAGTATTTGATTTTGAAAATAATTTTTAAATTTTGAAAGTTTTAAGATATGAGATTAAACCGATCTCACATCCCCGAATAGTTTATATAAACGAGCATCGCACCACAAACCGTATATCTATCCCTAAGGATAGACACACTTGATGGTGGGGCTCGATCAAATAAACTAGGATTTGTGACATCCGTTTGGTCTGCCGAACCAATTTTATAAGCGAAACAAATTCCACTGCTTAATATGAAAGTATCGAGCAAGGGTTTATATTACTGAGTTCTTTAAAATTCTATAAGGGCAAGCCCCTATAGTTAATTACATCTTAAGTGACGAGATCCACCTAAGAAAACTCTCGATAATAATCGATAACTGCCTTTCGAAATTTGAAGTTTAAGGTTTTCGAAGATTGAATTTTGGAATTTTATTAGAATGGATCAAATTTTGGAACATTTTGTTTTGTGAATCCAAAGGAAGAAAGGTAGGAGAAATCACTGATTCGAAGTGAACTTCGGTAATTTCCCAACTATCCTATCGTTTGGCTTGAGTTTAGGAAAGTCCTAATACTTATTTAAATGTTTTGATCTTGCAGAGATTTTAATTAATTAGGGCTTATATTTGTATGATAAAATCAAGCCACAAATAGCCTAGAAGATGTGAGGGTTTATTGTCGTATCGGACGACTACCTCGGAATCCTAAGACCGGTTAGGGCTTAATTTGCAATGCAAATGCCTAATGAAGAGTTGAGGATTTATGTTGCACTAGGCAAGCTACCTGCCGAAGTCCTATGGCTTGGTTATTTAATTCTAGGAAAGTTTCTTTGAAATGGGCGGAGTTTTGCTGATGACGATGGTCGTGCTGCCCACCATGCTCCGAGCTCCTTGTTGTTGCAGAGGTTTAGTTTTAGAAATCATAAATCGAAGGGAGTTGAGAAAAGTGTTTTGGTTTAGAGAAAATCTTAATTTTCGAGGTGTTTTTTATGTTTTATTTAAAACAAATCTTAAAGTTGATTATAACGACACCGGTTAAGATCCACGGTTCCATCCTTCCGGCATCATTATTTTTATCGGATTCACTTAGTCCAGATGAATTTGCTAAACTCGGCTGAATGAGTTCCACACTTTCGTTTAGACTAGTGGGAAATCCGGGTGTAACACGTAAGGGTTACATCATCAGAGGTATTCTAGATCTCATCCGACGGGACGTTTTAATTTAGTTGTAATTGTAGTTTTTGTGTTCTGTTTGTGATTAAATTTTGATTGTTTTATATTTTGAAATGTTGTGGCGGTGAATTTTATCTTGCATTGACTTTTAACTTAATTTTGGTTTCGAGTTTTGGGGGTACATCACAAAGGTGTGGGTTTTCATGCAACAGTTGTTTTATCATGCAAGAAAAATAACCTTCGATTGCAATAAAGTAAATTGCAATAATGTAAATTGCTGGAAAATAAATTGCGGGAAAGTAGAGATTACTGATAATACGAATGCGTGCACAGGTCTTCCGTCAAATCCCTATTTGCGCTTAAAACACGATTAGCGTATTTAGCGAGTTCTAGGTAAAGGGCCCCAAGGAAAGGTTATGGTTTTCTACAGAATTCCTAATCACATGGCTAGTCATTTCCTATGACGTGTTTAGGTTCTTTGTGTTTTGGTTTAAGGACGATTTTCTTCGTGAAGAATAATCGAATTGATTGTTCTTATAAATGTCATCATATTGAAAGTCTTCACGAGATCTTAAACATCTTTTCAATATTTCTAGGATTGTTTTAAGTCCAAAATGAATTTAATTATACAAATGATTAATCGTCAAGGGAATTCGAGTTTGTTAACTTGCTCGGTGAAGCTAGGACATTTGAATATCATGAGTGAAGTGACACTTCACATTTTAATGTTTTATTTAGGAGTTATAATAACTAAAGCTTTCAAGGAGTAGTTAGTATTCAAATGATTTGGTTTAAGTTAAAGAGTTTAAATTTGGAATAGTGTTGAGTTGTTTTTAAATTTATTTTCTTTTGTTTTAGGTGATGTTATATTTAATTCAATTTAATTTAATTTTAATTGAGTTTTAATTTAATTTAATTTAATTTAATTTAATTTAATTTGATTTGATGTTTAATCAATTTGATTTGATTTAACTTTAATTTGATTTGAATTTAATTTAATTTAATTTGATTTAATTTAAATTTGGTTATTGATTTAATTTAATTTATTTAATTTAATTTCATTTAATTTGATTGTTTAATTTAATTTAATTTGATTTAATTTAATTTTATTTAATTAATTTAATTTATTTAATTTAATTTAATTTAATTCAATTTAATTTAATTATTTAATTTGATTTAATTTAATTATTTAATCTAATTTAATTTAATTATTAAATTTAATTTAATTTAATTTAATTGTTAAATTTAATTTAATTTTAATTTAATTTATCTTTAATTTGCTTTATTTTTTTTAATTTTAATTAAAATTTTAAAAGGTTTAATAATTCAATTAAGTCTTTTAATATTTTAAATTTGAGTTATCATTTTATTTAAAAATTGAGTATTAATGATATAATTAGTTTAGGGATTTTTTAAATTAAAGAATAAATCTCTTCCTAATAAATATCCCTTATTTTAATAATTCCAATTTATTATTCCTCCAAATTTAATCTATTATTTAATTAAAGTTTAATCATTTTAAAATTATTTAATGGATTTCTACCCTTTAATTATTTAATTTCAATCATCCAAATCAGATTAAAAGATCAAATGTTTTACTTGTTGATTTTTATTATTAAGCCTAAATTTTTGGTAAGGTTAAAAAAGGATTTTAATTACCATTTTACCCCTTAGCTTAATAATTTCATAACTCACTAAATTAAACCGAGATGAACTTGAAATTTTTATGTGACTTCACTCATATATCAATAAAGACATGAGAGGAGAAAATGTGATTTTCTGTATTTAATTTATTTATAAAATTATTTTTGGTGGAAAATAGAGATTTTCAAGGAAAATTTAATAACATGACCCGAGGGAAAGTTTGTCCTTAAGAAAATTAGGGGACATTCCTAAGGCAGAAAGCAACAGGTAATTTTGGTGATTTTTTGAATTATATTATTTTTATTATAATTATTTTGAGTTTTGGAGTGTTAATTAATTTAAAAATAAAATAAATGTTGAAAAAAGGATTTTATATTTTTCAAAATCTCTCTGATATCAAAGAAACCGAGAGAAGCAAATTTGCAATTTTCTGATTTTTCTATGATTTATTGTAATTACTTTAGTGAAAATGCTAGAAAATACATTTTTTTTTAATTTTAAAATTACCCTAGGGCTTTAAAATTTAATATCTCGCCTAAATAGACTTAGGAAAAATATGAGGTTTGTTCCTAAGTGATTATAATTCAAAATGTGACATTTTGGTGAATTTTATTATTTTTGTGATTTTTATTATTTTTTTAATTATTAAAATATTAAAATATTATTAAAAATCAACTTTTTTCGGAAAATTAAAATTTTAATTTTCTTAGGTTCCCCTGATATCGAGAGAGCTCCATAACCAATTTAGTAAATTTTGAAAAGTATTTTAAAAGTTATGAATTTTTAAAGTTTAAAATGGCTAAGTGACTTAATCGGCTTGATTAGTGGGGTTAACCGAGTCCGATTGACCTCGAATTTTTATGGTGGATTCCTGCGATCCTAAAGTCAGTGGAGAATTGATTTCAAGTCATTGATGCCTAGTTAATTCTAATTAATTAAAGACCTATTTTGGGTGTTTAAGCCAATTAGGGTTGTTTTAAATGGTAAGTCGAAACCTATTTTTCTGAGGTTCTGCGGTCATAGAGAACTGTCCTGAAATTTTCCTAGAATTTATTTCACAACATCTTATTTACTGGAATTAAAATACTCAAAACGATGACTGAACTTGAAAAAATCGAGAACTCTTCGCCAAAGGGATGGCCTCGACTTTGAAAATTGGGGAATGTTCCAGAATTCGAGCTTCAAAAGCCACATGGTCTCGTGCCATGGTGAATTGTATGCATGCATGGAGAATTAAAATGTCTGAGAGAGTAAATAAATTATAAAAAATAAAATATTTGATGAAATTAAGTGATTTCTTTTTTCACGTTATTCTCCTCTCTTCCTTTGACGAGAGAGTATTTTTATTTTTATTTTTGTGATTTTCTACACGAGAGATATGAATTTTGAAGTTTAGGGAATTAAATGGGCAGAAATACCCTATTTATCTATTTATCCACGCGGCGCCCGCGTGACCTCGCTTGGCCTCACGACGCTGCAGCGTCGGCGCTCATTCGACGCCGCCACCTGATCAGGTAACCCGACGCGGTTTCTCGTCACCGTCTCACAGTCCCGGCCGCAATCTGGCCGTCCGTGCGTGTATCGAATGGACGGCATCCGTTCATCGTCCCCGAGTGTTCTCGCTGAGAGCGCGTCCGCGCCTAAATCCACCAGATCTCACTCGAATGTGATTTGGAATTCACCTCCTTTTCCTTTCCCAGGCGAGAGTTCGAGAATCTCCAGTTTCAGAGATATGCTTGACACTCCCCAACGGAAACTTTTCCACTTCGTCCTAAGTTTGTCACTTGGACATCTGTGTTCGTTTTGTTGATCTCTTCGGTCAACGCCAATACGCGCGGTGTGCTCCGTCAGCTCACCACACCTATTGGGGGTCCATTTGTTGACCTCATTTTTGATGAGGTCTTCTCTTCTTTTTTTTAGTACTCAGGATCTAGCCTTAGGCTTTTCCTTTGACTATCTTAGAGGACTAGAATTGGGATCCACCATCTAGAATTTCAAACTACTTCTTAACTCCCTGCAAACTCCACAAACTTGACTATAGACCCCTAATCACCTAGAGGGTTGAAATCAAATGTGAAAGTTTAAAGGATGAGTTCCTATAGGACTTTTTGGCCTTAGGATCGCCCTGCGGGTGGCCCGGTCCGGTGAGGGGCCGACTTACACACACACTACACTCATACACTACACTTTCACACACCTCCTAAAACCACACCCATACCTAACTTGACCTCCTGACTCATGTAGGTGATTCACATGGATGGTCCTTAACCCCTAAGCCCTTGGTTAAGAGGGTTAGGAACAACATAGTGAATGCCTCAAATGAGTCCCTTCATGGCTCATATGGGCTTGATGTGGCTTCATGGCTCAACCAAAATGATTTCATTCCACTCAAATTTACCCAATCTTCAATTTTCCAAATTTTCAATTTTTGACCCCCGGGACCCTACACCCGCCTAACTTACCCAAAGCCTACGAAATTACCCAAATTTTTCAAAATCACCTAAATTACCCAAAATTCCTCAAAATCAATCCCAAATATTTCCACATCACTTAAATTGATCATCCATACCCAAAAATACCAAAAATTCCAAAAATACCTCCCAATACCCTCCAAATACCCAAAATACCCCTCTTGACCCAAAAATCCAAAAATTCAGAAAATTCCCAGAAAATTCCAGAAAATCCCAAATATTCCCAATTTCATTTTGTTCAACTACACCATGGGCCAATTTTGTCAATTTACCCTACTTTTGTCAAAACCCCCAATTGGACCCATTTTAACCCTAAGTGAACCCAATGTCAAACCAAACCTATCCAATTGACCCAAATTCTGGTCCAATTCAATTCTAAACTTCAATTCAACATTCCCAACACCAATCTAGATCAAATCCAAGTCCAATTTGATTGACATTTGGATCCAATTTCACTTTTGGCCTTAAAGCCCAATTTGGACCCATGACCCAAACCTCACCCAAACTCACCCAATTCAACTCCAATTAACCCCAAATCTTTTCTAAATCTTCCTTAGCATCCCCACAAGCAAAACACTAACATGATTTGCCCAAAATTTAGACCCAAACCCCACTCAAATTCAACCCAAAGCTAAAAGGCCCAATTTCGACCTAAACCCAAACCTAACCCAAATGAGCCCAAACCCCAAAATCAAAGCCCAATCAAAGTCAAAACCTCTTTGAAACACTCCCATAAATATTTCTCAACATTAATTTTACATCAATTTCAACCCTAGCCCAACATTGGCCCAACTTGGCCCACTTGGACCTATATTGGCCCATTCACCAAAAGAACCCAAATTCAACCCAATTCAAACCCAAATCACCCCCAATTTGCTTCAAGTCACTCATGACACATCCATGAGCTAAACCCAACAATTATTTGGCCCAAGCCTTTACCAAAATTTCATCCCAAAATCCATTTTAAAATTCAAAAGCCCACTTTCCTAAACAATCTTAAAAGCCCATCTAAAACCATTTCAAAAAGCCCAAAATCTACCCTAAAGCCCACATGACATCTCCACTTGCCATCCACTTAATAAAAGCCATTCCCTAAGTTCTAATCCCATCATCAAATAATTCCAAATCAAGCCTCATGCCAAATCACCCCTAAATACCAAAATTTTTCTTAAATCTATTTCCATAAAATTGACTCCACTTTTCCCAAGCCAAAGGTGAGCCATGCAAGCCATGGACAAGCCACATGAAGCCAAGGAAGGCTTGACATGTGATCAAGCCATTAATGGCAAAAGGAGGGCCCCCTTTCCTAATCCTTCTTAAACCCTTTTTTACCTTAAGCATGTCACACACTAAACCATGCTTAGCCACCTCATCATGGATGGAGACCACACCATTCTCTCTTGGCTGACCCAAATGATCCTTTTCAGCCCAAGACCAGGCCTTGGGTGGTGAACCTAGCGCAAAACCATGGGTTGACTCATTTGAACCCAAAATGGTCTTCCCCCCATTCCATTTCAATCCAAGCTCTTTACACATGGCATTTGCCAATTGCTCGCACCAAGTCCCAGCCTCGACCCACTCGACCTTGAGGGTGACCCATGCTCGGCCGGCCGGCCACTGGGCCGCCGGAAAACACCATGGCCGAGAGTTCACATGTGAGCCAACTTTGGAATCCTCCCTCGCCGAGCCGACCCATCCCCAGCGTGGCCATTGTAGCTGTTCTTCTCTTGCCAAGAGCAACTGATCCCAAGCCCTAACTCTCCCCGGGAGGCCCTCCACCCTCTCCTATTTAAACACCACCCCTCTCGACCATGAGAGGTGCCGAAACAAACCTTAAGGAAACTCCGCCAAAATTGTTCCGCACTACTCCCCATACACAGAGCACTTGATCCCCACCGAAATCCCCTCGCCATTTCTTCTCTCGCGAGCTCGATTTCGTAGTCGAAATCCAAGCCCAAAACCAGGACACTTCTCCACAGTGAGCCAATCCCCAAATTGATTGGTTCTACACCTTCACCGTACCAAGGGAAGGTGTCCACCAAGCAAAAGCCCCATCTCCAGAGCCACCCAGCTTGCTCCAGACCTCCAAGCTTTGTGATCGGCCGTGGTCGAAATCCTACCTAGGTAATTCACTGCGACCGAGAGACTTCATCCGGAGCTTGCCGGGATCCAATCGAAGGTGAAACAACCCTCGCATCGAAGCCACACTTCTCTGAGCAAAGGTATGGCCTCACTCTTCTTCCCGAGCTTCTGAACATTCTCCATTTCTATTGCGTAAATTTCATCCCACATAAACCGTATGGATGTGTTCGTCTTCTCAAGACGAATCCATAGAGCATAAGAACACGAAAATCCATCGAGTATCGAGTGAGATATTAGGGATTTAGTGTGGACGGCTCTCGGGTGAGGACGCTCGGGGACGATGAACGGATGTCGTCCATTCAATACACGCGCGGACGGACGGCTCAGATGGCGTCGGACCAGGAGATGGTACGTGAACCGCGGGGCCCGGCCGCCGACTCAAGCGGCGGCGTCGAATGGGAGCGCGACGCGTGTGCGTTCGGAGATGCCGAGGATGACGCGGCGCCGACTCGGATAAATAGAAAATTAGGGGTATTTTCTATTTATTTAATTCCCTAAACTTGGAAAATTCATAACTTTGTGTAGGAAAATCATAAAAATAAAATAAAAATACCCTCTCGCTCGGTGAACGGAGGAGAATAATGTTGAAAAGAAATTATTTAATTTCATCAAGTATTTTATTTTTAATAATTTATTTACTCTCTCGCATATTTTTAATTCTCCATGCATGTATACAATTCACCATGGCATGAGACCATAGGGCTTTTGAAGCCTCCGAATTTGGAACATTCCCCGAATTTTCCAAAGTCGAGGCCATCCCTATGAAAAGTTATTGATTTTTCAAATTCATGTTACTGTTTTGAGTATTTTAATTCCAATAAATAGCATGTTGTGAAATAAATTCTAGGAAAATTTGGTGATGTTCCTTATGACCAGAGGACCCTAGGAAAATTAGTTTTTAATTAGTTCATTTAAAACAACCCTAATTGGCTTAAACACCCAAAATGGATCCCTAATTAATTAGAGCTAACCATACATCAAATTGACTTGAAATCAATTCTCCACTAACCTTTAGGATCAGAGGAACCCACCATAAAAATTTGCGGTCAATTGGACTTGGTTAGCCCTACTAAATGGGTTGATTAAGTCATTTAGTCAATTTGAACTTTTAAAATTCATAACTTTCAAAATATCTTTCAAAAATTCACCAAATTGGTTTTGGAGCCTCTCTGATGTTAGGGGAATTTAAGAAAATTAAAATTTCAATTTTCTAAAAAAGTTTATTTTTAATGTAATTTTAATATTTTTAATAATTAAAAAATAATAAAAATCACAAAAATAATAAAATTCACCAAAATGTCACATTTTGAATTTTAATCACTTAAGAACAAACCCCATATTTTTCTTAGGTCTATTTAATGAGATATTAAATTTTAAAGCCCTAGGGTAATTTTAAAATTAAAAAAATGTATTTTTCTAGCATTTTCACTAAAATAATTATAATAAATCATAAAAAAATCAAAAAATTGCAAAAATTGGTTCTCTGATTTCCTTGATATCAGACAGATTTTTGAAAAATATAAAATTCATTTTTCAACATTTATTTTATTTTTAAATTAATTAACACTCCAAAACTTAAAATAATTATAATAAAAATAATATAATTCAAAAAATCACCAAAATCGGTCCAAGTGGTCCTCTGGTCATTAGGAATGTCCCTTATTTTTCTTAAGGACAGAAACTTTCCCTTAGTCATGTTATTAAATTTTCCTTGGAGATCTCTATTTTCTACCAAAAATAATTATATAAATAAATTAAATACAGAAAAATCACATTTTCTCCTCTCATGTCTTTATTGACATATGAGTGAAGTCACATAAAAATTTCAAGTTCATTTGAGTTCAATTTAGTGAGTTATGAAATTATTAAGCTTAAAGGGTAAAGTGGTAATTAAAATTTTAATCCTTAATTAAAACTTTAGGTTTAATAAAAAATTAACAAGTAAAATATTTGATCCTAATCTGATTTGGATGATTGAAATTTAAATAATTAAAGGGTAGAAATTCATTAAGCAATTTAAAATAATTAAACCTTAATTAAATAATTGATTAAATTTGGAAGAATAATAAAATTGAAATTATTAAAATAGGGATATTATTAGGAATAGATTTATTCTTTAATTTAAAAATCCCTAAATTAATTATCTCATTAATATTCAATTCTTAATTAAAATGATAACTCAAATTCAAAACATTAAAAGACTTAATCATTAAACTAAAATTAAATTATTAAACTCTTTTAAAATTTCAATTAAAATTAAAAATAAAATTAAATTAAAAATTAAATTAAATTAAGTAAATTAAATTGAATTAAATTAAATTAAATTAAATTAAAATTAAAAGTTGAATTAAATTAAAGATTAAATTAAATTAAATTAAATAAACAAATTTAATTAAATTAAATTAATTAAATTAAATTAAATTAAATTAAATTAATAAAATCAAATTAAATTAAGCTAAATCAAATTAAAGATTAAATTAAATGAATAAATTAAAATTAAATTAAATTAAATTAAATTAAATTAAATTAAATTAAATTAAAATTAAATCAAATCAAACTAAATTAAGTTAACATCAAACCAAACTAAATTGAATAGAATTAAATTAAATTAAATTAAATTAAATTAAGTTGAATTAAATATAACATCACCAAAGACATAAAGAATTCAAAATAAATCTAAAATCACTTGAACACTATTCCAAATTTAAACTCATTAATTGAAATTAAACTAAATCACAAACCATTTGAACACCAATTTACCCTCGAAAGCTTTAGTTATCATAACTCCTAAACAGAATATTAAATGAAATGTTACTTCACCTATAGGACATTCAAACATCCTAGTTCACTGAGTAAGATAATAACAAAACTTAACTAAACCTCGGACGATTAATTCGTTTGTGTAATTGAATTCATTTGGACTTAAAACAATCCTAGAAATATTGAAAAGATGTTTATGATTTGCCTTAAGCACTTCCTCGATATGATAGGATGTTCATAAGAACAATTGAACTTAATTGTTCTTTGATGAAGAAAATTGTCTTCAAACAAAAACACAAGGAACCTAGACGTCATAGGAAATGACTAAGCTATAGGATTAGGAATTTGGTAGAAAACCATAACCCTTACCTTAGCTTTACCTAGGAACTTGCTTAAATATTCTAATTGTGTTTTAAGTGCAGCTTGGGATGACGGGAAGACCCTCCAGGTACGCTTTTATTTTATTGCAATTTACTTTCTTGCAATTTACATTATTGCAATTTATTTAACCGCATTGCACTTACTTTTCCTGCATGATAAACAATTGTTGCATGAAAACTCACACCTTTAGGATAGTCCCTAAAACTGAAACCAAAACTAAATTAAAAGTCATTGCAAGATAAAATTCACCGCCACAACATTTCAAAATATAAAACAACTCAAAATTTAATCACAAACGAACACAAAACTACAATTACAATTAAATTAAAACGTCCCGTTGGATGAGCGGGAATACCTCGGATGATGTAACCTACGTGTTGCTAACGGGATTTCCACGGTCTAAATGAAAGTGTGGAACTCATTCAGTTGAGTTTAGCAAATTCATCTGGACTAAGTGAATCCGATAAAAATAATGATGCCGGAAGGATGGAACCGTGGGATCTTAACCGGTGTCGTTATAATCAACTTTAAGATTTATTTTAATTAAAACATAAAAAACACTTGGAAATTAAGATTTCTCTAAACCAAAACACTTTTCTCATCTCTTGATTTATGACTTCGAAACTAAACCTCCGCAACAACAAGGAGCTCGGAGCATGGTGGGCAACACGGTCATCGTCATCGACAGAAACCGTGCTTAGAATTAAATAACCAAGCCATAGGACTTCGAGGTAGTTTGCCTAGTGCAGCATAAATCCTCAACTCTTCGTTAGGCATTTGCATTGCAAATTAAGCCCTAATGGTCTTAGGATTCCGAGGTAGTCGTCTGATACGACATAAACCCTCACATCTTCGAGGCTATTTGTATGATTCTGTAATATAAATATAAGCCCTAATTAATTAAAATTGGCAAGATTAAAACATTAAATAAACATTAGGACTTTCCTAAATCTAAGCCAAACAATAGGATAGTCGGGAAATTACCAAAGTTCACTTCGAATCTGTGATTTCTCCTACTTTTCTTCCTTTGAATTCCCAAAACAAAATGTTCCAAATTTGATCCATTCCCTATTGAAATTCCAAAATTCAATCCTTTGAGAACTTAAACTTTGAAATTCTTGAGAGCAGAATTATTGATTATTATCGAGAGTTTTCTTAGGTGATTCCTGTCACTTAAGATGTAATTAATTATAGGGGCTTGCCCTTATAGGGAATTTTAAAGAACTCAGGTAATATAAACCCCGTTTAATGTTTTCATATTAAGCGAGGGAATTTGTCGGCTTATAAAATTGGTTCGCGAGACCAAACGGATGTCACAAATCTTCTAGTTTATTTAATCGAGCCCCAACATCGAGCGTTGTGTCTATCCTTAGGGATAGATACACGGCTTGTGGTGCGGTGCTCGTTTATATAAACTATTTGGGATGTGAGATCGGTTTAATCTCATATCTTAAAACCTTCAAATTTAAAATTATTTTCAAAATCAAATACTACTTTTCAAAATTATTTATTTAAACTAAATTAAAAATTCGCCGACAACTTCTGTTAGGCGACCCCCTTTTCAAAATAAAACACACAACCTAAAAATATGCCGACAGGCTTTTCCACAAAATTTTTCTCCAATAACACTTATTATAGTGAAACTTCCAGGATCTTTAAGTTTCAAAGGTAATTTATTCTGAATTATTTCACGACATTCTGCACTTAATGCAACAGTTTCATTAGCTTCGAATTTTCTCTTCTTACTTAAAATATCCTTCATAAATTTTGCATAGCTTGACATTTGCTCCAAAGCTTCAGCAAAAGGAATGTTGATGGCAAGTTTCTTAAGAATTTCAAAGAACTTAGAAAATTGATGGCCATGCTTCTGTTGTTCAAGTCTTTGAGGAAAAGGTGGTGGTAGTCTTTCAATTTCCACTTCAATAGGTACAACAGTCTGATCTTTACTTGGAGAAAGGGTATCTTTAGGTTTTTTAATCTCTTCAACTTCTTTTTGTTTTTCAATCTCATTCCATGTTTTCTCTTTTAATTCATTTCCACTTCTGAGTTGTACAGCTTTTGCTTGTTCATGTTCTTTTCCAGATCCTTTAGGATTAATTTCAACATTGCTAGGTAGTGTTCCTTGAGGTCTGTAATTAATGAAATTAGCGAT
This sequence comes from Papilionanthe hookeriana x Papilionanthe teres, assembly GCA_022702705.1. NCBI lineage: Eukaryota > Viridiplantae > Streptophyta > Magnoliopsida > Asparagales > Orchidaceae > Papilionanthe > Papilionanthe hookeriana x Papilionanthe teres. Next base: position 142,764,512 of record CM040426.1, read on the forward strand.
TTGACCCATCTGATTCTCAATATTACGAATATCATAGTTTTGACTTTGTAGCTGATTGCTCAGTTGCAAAATCAATTCTTCTACAAACATCTTTTTCTGCTGATTGTTATAAGCAAGAGGATAAGTTGGTCTATAGTTTGAATTTCTTTAATTGTTCTAATTTGGATTAGCTTGATGTTCATTACTCCAATTAAAATTAGGATGATTTTTCCAACCACGATTATAATAATTAGAATAAGGGTTATTAGTTTTACTAGCAATAGCTTGCAAAGTTTCTATTGTTTGAGAATCATCAAAATTTGCAGAATTATCATTACTTACATGTGATATTTTAATAGCAAAGTTCTCTAATTTCTTAGATATCGCAGCCACTTGTGAAGCTAAAATAGAAAAAACTTCATTATCATGAATACTTGCCATTCTTTTAGGATTAATCCTTTTAGAAGGCCATTGAAAATTGTTATTAGCCATTTCTTCAATTAAGGTGTAGGCTTCTTCAAATGTCTTAGCCATTAAAGAACCACCAGCAGCAACATCAATAATAGATCTAAGTGATCTAATAAGTCTATTATAAAATGTTTGAATAATTGACTAATCTGGTTTCTTTAAATCTTTCCCAAGCTTCATAAATTGTTTCTCCATCAAATTGTGTAAATGAAGTAATATCATTTCTCAATTTAGCAGTTTTAGAAGGAGGAAAATATTTAGCAAGGAATATTTATGTCATATATGCCCATGTTTTAATAGAACAAGTTGCTAATGAATTAAGCCACATCTTTGTTCTATCTTTCAAGGAAAAAGGAAAGAGTCTAAGCCTAATAGCATCATCAGAAACATTATTATATTTAAAGGTAGCACAAAGTTCTAAAAAACTAGCAAGATGTAAATTTGGATAATCATTAGGTGTTCCTCCAAATTAATTGTTTTAAATCATTTGAATAATAGAAGGTTTAAAGCTCAAAAGAATTAACATCTACAGCTGGAATTTGAATACTAACATGAAGTTCATCAGCTGTAAGGTTCGCATATTCCCTTAATGGTTTATAAATAATTTGTTCATTAATTTCGATTGGATTTTGATTATTGTTATGTAAGTTAGTCATTTCTTGATATTTTGAAATTTGTTTTCCTTTTTAAATTCTTTTAGTTGTTCTTTCTAATTCAAAATCAAAAGTTAGTAATCCTTCAGATCCATAACTACGCATAAAAATTTAAAATATTTTTGTTTTGTTTTATTTATTCTTTTATTTTTTATGTTTTTTTTGTTTTATATATTATTTTTCTTTTTACTTTTTATTATATTTTATCATATCCCCAGCAACGACACCAAAAACTTGATGCGATGCGACTTTATATATGCTTTAAAATACAAGAATTTGATACCACTTTTAGAATATTTAATTCCTGACAAATGGCTTCAAAAACTTGATGTGCGAGGTTTACTTTTATTAATTTTATATTTAGATTTTATTATAATTATTGTAAAAGTCACAATTTTAAACGCAAATATATGTATCGTTCAAGTAATACAGGGCTCTAGTAGAGTCCTGGTTATCGATCCCACAGGGATAGTAAATTTATAAAAAGTAAGAATTATAAGAAATATTTTGAAATTTTCAAATTAAATGCAATTTATAAGTACTTTTTTTATATATTTTCAAATTTAATTTACTAATAATTCTTACTATAAGTAAGTAAGCAGTAAGCAGTAAAGTAAGCAGTAATTAAAATTCAATGCAAGTATAAAAAAGACTGTCCTTTCTCAACTAATCCAAGAATTATAGAATAATTATCTTTTGTAGGGAATTTAGATTATGGTATTGTGCCAAATAGAAGCATTCTTATTCTTTACCCTTTGGTCCAAGTGCAAAGAACATTGACTAATCTATATATCGGCTCAGGATGTTTTATTAGTAGAATAAATTAATATAGGCTCACACTATTAGATGTCCAAGGGTGGCTATGGTCGGCCCTACCAGTGACCCGTTATGTTTCTATAAACTAAATTATTAGAATTTAGTCTGTCACTTTAAAAACTAATTAATTTTACGCCCAATAAATATTATCTTCCTATTTATTCCCACTTCACCTTAAATAATCCGCGTATAGCCTGCGATTACCTAAGGATTCATGTGATATCTACAAGTTAAGAATTTATATCTGAATAGGTCTCAAAATTCTTCAACAGATTTTAACAATTTAAATGACCAATTTAAAAAGCAAACTAAGATTAGGTATTAATATCATCACAATGTTTTAAAATATTTTAATTTTAATTCTCCTACAAAATTTAATTAATTTATTATCTTTTCATAGTTGAAAGAAGAAAAATAACTAACTACTCAGAACACATTGAAATAAACAACAAAATATATTTATAAAACTTTCAACCAAAGTACAAATACTTATCTGAAGTGTTCCTTCAAGTGATCCGCTGACTTCTACTGACTCCAAAGCAATGATGAAAAACTCCAACAACAATAACACACAATGAACACTCAAAATAAAATCACTAGATATAAAATAAAGTGACACCCTAAGTATGGAAGAGACTAAATAAAACTAAAGAGGAGAGAGAAGATGCTAAAATAGGCATGTGTACTAAGAGGGGGGAGGTTTGGTGCAACTTTCTCTCTAGAATGGGCTCCTATTTATAGAGCTCTGAATTTGACCAGGGTTCCTTAAGGCGCCTCTTCAAAATTCGTCCAAATTCAATGTATCTTCTAGAAGGTAATTGTCGCGCCTAGGCATCAGACTCCGTGACCAGGTCTTTCGCACCTCTTCACTTTGGGACGCACCTCTTCGCGATCCAGACTGTTTGGTTGTGTCCAAATACATTATATCACATGTCCTATATATTATGAGTAACTTCTAGTCTTCTAGAAGCTCCAATAACTGCTTCACCTTCAAAATAACTACCCAAAGTCATCAAAAAATCCTGACAACGTTTGTATCGAACTGGCGCTAGGCGCCGGATTCTGGTGCCTAGGCGCCAGGCCAATAATTCTAAAATTTTGCTCCATAAGCTCCTTTTTTGTTCCTTTTTGCTCCGTTTTCCTTCTTTTTTTTTCTTAAACTCTTTTAAATCATCTACATCCAAAAACATGAAAATACATTTCATTAAAGAATAATATCCTTAAAAATTGAATCATAAATAAGGCATAAATTAGTATTTTTTAGGTAGATCAAATTCCCCCAAACTTAAACGTTACTTGTCCTCAAGTAACCCTTTTAATTACATAAAATAGATAACATTTGGAATGGAGTTAAAATATTTAAGATTCCTTTTAATTTTTGGTTTTATACATGCTTTAGCAAATCATTAACCAAATTTCACTAATTAAGTTTAATTTTAAGAATTAAAGAATATTTAACTACCAAATCATAAGACTTCCAATTTTTCATTTATTTCAAGAATAATTGTAGTTTATCATATCAAAGTCAAATAGAATATTTACAAGAAAAAGATTTTCATGAAATATTTTTCTAGTAAAAATATATGTACATAGAAATTAAGTTAAAAATGTAATCAGTTTTCTTACTATAAGATAATTCAAGTGAAGCCAATTTTTGATTAGGCATTTTCTCAAGCTTCTTCTCAGTATTTGGAGATTCATTTGATGCATGGCTATGAAACTTAGAAAAAGTTTTAGAGATATGCGAAAGAACAAATTTAGTCCTAAACTAGGAAAAGTGTCAATTTATGGTTGTAGGAGGAAATGTGCGTGGGCATAAAATATCTGAATATTGCATGGAAGTAGATCCTACAAAGATTCAAATTATTGAAAAATTACCACCTCCAACAACTGTAAGAGGGGTAAGAAGCGTTTTGGGACATGTAAGATTCTATAGGAGTTATATCAAAGACTTTATTAAATATCACTAAGCCTTATGCCAACATTTGGAAAAAAGATAGAAAGTTTGAATTTAACGATGAATGTTTAAAAACTTTCGATCTATTAAAGAAAATATTAATCGCTGACCCCATAATAGTTTCACCTGATTGGGAGAAACCATTTGAATTAATGTGCGATGCTAGCGATTATGCTATTGGAGTTGTTTTAGGGCAAAGACATGACAAAATGTTTAAAGTTATATACTACGCTAGTAAGACTCTTTCTGATGCTCAAATTAACTATACCACTACTGAAAGAGAGTTATTAGTGGTCGTTTATGCCTTTTAAAAATTTAGATCTTACTTAATTGGAGCTAAATGTATAGTGCATACTGATCATTATGCTATTAAATATTTAATACAAAAGAATGATGCAAAACCAAGACTGATTCTATGGATACTTTTAATGCAAGAATTTGATTTTGAGATCGTTAAAAGAAAATGGGTCAATAATCAAATAGCTGATCATTTATTTAGACTTGAACAACCTAATTTGGATGGCTTTGAAAAGAAAATCATAGAAACTTTTCCTGATGAGCAATTATATAATATTATTGAAAGAAATTTATCGTGGTATGCTGATATTGTGAACTACATCGTTAGTAATATTTCACCACCTGAATTAACAATGCAACAACAGAAAAAATTTAAGCACGATGCTAAATTTTATTTCTGGGACGATCCTTATCTGTATAAGCAATGTAAAGATCTTATTATTAGGAGATGTGTGTCTTATGAAGAAACTAAAAGCATCATTCAAGAATGTCATCATTATGAATTTGGAGGACATTTTAGAATTGATAGAACTGCACATAAGATTTTGTAATCTGAATTTTATTTGCCTACTATTTTCAGATATGTTTATAGATTTATCAAAACTTGTGATCGATGTCAGAGAATAGACAATATATCTAGAAGAAATAAAATGTCTCTTAATTTTACATTGGAAGTTAAAATTTTTAATGCTTGGGGATTAGATTTTATGAGACCATTTATACCTTCATTTGGAAATATATATATACTTATTGCTATTTATTATATATCAAAATGGATTGAGGCAATAGCTTTACCTAGGTGTGATACTAGAAGTGTTTCGAGGTTTTTTATGAAAAATAATTTCACAAGATATGGAATGCCTAGAGTAATCATTACTGATGGAGGATCCCATTTTAAGAATAATCTGATTCCGTGATTGGTGGAAAAGTATAATTTTATAAATAGAATCTCTACAGCTTATCATCCCCAAACTAATGGTTTAACAGAGGTATCTAATCATGAAATTAAATAAATTTTGGAGAAAGTCATTAATCCTGAGAAGTTAGATTTATCTACTAGATTAGACACTGCTTTATGGGCATACAGAACTGCTTATAAAACTCCTATAGGAATGTCCCCTTACAGATTAATCTTTGGAAAAACTAGTTACTTGCCAGTTGAATTAGAATATAAAGCATATTGAGTGATTAATAAATTGAACTTTAATTTGAAAGATGCTGGTGAGAAAAGACTGTTGCAATTGAATGAATTGGAAGAAATCAGAAATAAATCATATGATAATGATAGACTAAATAAGGAGAGAAAAAAAATATGGCATGATTGGAAGATTGTTAAAAGGAATTTGAACCAAGATAAAAAAGTGTTATTATATAATAAAAGATTGGAATTATTTTCTGGGAAACTGAAATCTAGATGGAAATGACCTTTCATTATCGTAAAAATCTATCAATTTGGAGCTTTGATTATTAAAGGCCTGAAATATGAAAGAATATTCAAATTTAATGGACGAAGATTGAAACCGTATTTTGAAGGCAATATACCTAATTTTAAACAGGTTTTAATGTTGGATCAACCTGAAAAACTGGAATTTATTTCGGGCAGATGACGTTAAACCAAGCGCTTTGTGGGAGGCAACCCACAGTTATTGAGTGTGCTTTTTTTGATGAGTAATTTGTGTTTGTTTGTTACTTAATTAAGTCTTATTCTTCCTTAAATATCATTAACAACATTTAAGAAATGAATCAAATCGATGTTTGCAAAGAATTTGGAAAAAGTGAAGTTTGGCAAAATTTGAACTAGCGTTGGACTGTGCCGTTGTTCAAAAAACAGTTTCTCGTCTTTAAATTTGAATTTTGGCTGTTCTAGGTGGTAATTCTTCCACTAGAACTCCCAAAAGCCACCCCTAGACGCAGGAACGAAGAGGAAGATCCCAAATCTTGTCCAAATGGATTCTGACTCGATAGAAACTTTAAGTTTTCAACCATAGAAAGTTCACCAGTTTCGAGGCACAACGTCTATTCAACAAAAATATCTAAAAAATGAGGTTGATTAAAGAGCGAGGCTTTGTGAATCGAGGTGCGAATTCTCTTACAACTAGAATTGATGAAATTATGGTTCAGAGATGTTGGGAACTATTATGTTATACTACTACCACCGTAGTTGTCCCGGTTGTGAAGGAGTTTTATGCAAATCTTCATGGAATCAACCAAGGATCAGTTCATGTGCGAGGTAGGTTTGTCACATTTACTCCTACAAAGATTAATGATTTATACATGATTGAGAATATGTCGATCTGCCACTATTCAAACTTTATCCCAATGAAGTACAACATGAATGATATATACAGATATCTGACGGATGAAAGTGATGAATGGGAGATAAGAGATAACATGTATGTATGTTTTTCGACCCCATTGTTAAATCCTACGTCGAAGCACTAACATTATTTCATATGTGCAAAGTTGCTACCAACTATGAAAATCAGTAAGGTAACTAAGGAGTGCGCTATTCTGAACTACTGTATCAAATGGGGATGCTTATTGATATTGGTTTTATAATTGTTAAGTCTATTTTGGGATTGATCGTTCATGGATGAAAGTATGGGCTTGAACAACCTTCCACCATATTTCTCCTTTGTAGTCAATCATAAGTGCCATATGAGAACTGGGAAAGAGTACTTCTACCTTGGAATCCTATGGACCCAGCAGTTGCATATAGTAATCAGGCAGTTGGTGATATGAATGACATGAGTATCATTGAAGATCAACCATCTCAGAGGTCAACACCTACTACTCCTTACTTTCCTGAAAGTTTGCAGATCATCTTGAAGAAAATTAAAAATTGGAGAAGGAAGTGCAACACCTAATGAATGCAATCAACAATCAATCTATTTCTTTGATCATCTGGATTGGAGAATGAAGGGGCACTTTGATCATTCTGGGTATCTTGAAGGAAGTTTGATACGGTTGATAAAAAAGAAAGGTTGGATTGAAGAAGATTCTACTGAAGAATTTCCTTTTCGTCCATTCTACAATTTGTTCGTTCACGCTCAATCCATTGGAGATCTTAGAGCTTATGAAAGTTCTGAGGAAGAATGAAGACTTGATTATTGTATTTCTATGTTTGTATATTTGAACTGATTGTTTTGCATTATTTTTCTTTGCTTAGATGTTATGTTTGGATTTGCTTTCTTGTTTAGTTTTCAGCGTTATGTGTGTTGTGGTTGTGAGCAATGCTAAATTTTAGAATTTTATGGCTTGATGATGTGTAGTATTTAGTGTTATTTGTATGTGTTTGTAACTTGGATTTTATATATGAAAGTGATATTTTGTGTTGTTTTTGTTAATAAAAATCATTTGTTATGGATTTAGAATGTTATTTAATGCTTAATTAGACTAATTAGACATCGGAGTGGGCTTGAAAAGCTCAAAATTGCAAAAGAAAGTCACCAAACCGCGTTGTCACCAGCATTGGATGATGTGATGCGACTTTAAATAAGCTTTAAAATACAAGAATTTGATACCACTTTTTAGAAAATTTAACCTCCAGCAAATGGTGCCAAAAATTTGATGTGCGAGGTTTACTTTTATAATTTTATATTTAGATTTAATTATTGTAAAATTCACAATTTTAAACGCAAGTATACGTATCGTTCAAGTAATATAGGGCTCTAGTGGAGTCCTAGTTATCGATCCCACAGGGATAGTGAAATAAAAAGTAAAATATATAAGTAATATTTTGAAATTTTCTTATGCAAATTATATATACCTTATATATATATATATATATATATATATATATATATATATTCAAATAATATTTTTTACTAAAATAAATGAAGCAGTAAGCAGTAAATTAAAATAAGCAGTAATTAAAATTCTATGCAAGTGTAAAAACGACTTTTTCCTTCTTCAACTAATCCAAGAATTATAGATTAATTATCTGTTGTAGGGAATTAAGATTATGGTATTGTTCCAAATAGAAGCATTCCTATTCTTTACCCTTTGGTCCAGGTGCAAAGAACATTGACTAATATATAGTTAGGCTCAGGATGTTTTATTAGTAGAATGGGTTAATCTAGGCTCACACTACTAGATGTCCAAGGGTGGCTATGGTCGGCCCTACCAGTGACCCGTTACCTTTCTATAAACCAAATTATTAGAATTTAGTCTGTCACTCTAAAAACTAATTAATTCTACGCCCAATAAATAATGTCTTCCTATTTATTTGCACTTCACCTTAAACAATCCGCGTATAGCCTGCGATTACCTAAGGATTCATGTGATATCTACTAGTTAAGAATTTATCTCCGGATGTCTCAAAATTCTTCAACGATTTTTAACAAATTAAATGGCCAATTTAAAAAGTAAACTAAGATCAGGTATTAATATCATCACAATATTTTAAAATATTTTATATTTAATTCTCCTACAAAATTTAATTAACTTATAATCTTTTCATAGTTGAAAGGAGAAAGATAACTAAGTACTCAGAACTCATTAAAATAACACAACAAAACATATTTATAAAACTTCGAACCAAAGTACAATACTTATCTGAAGTGTTCCTTCAAGAGCTTCACTGACTTCTACTGACCCCAAAGTAATGATGAAAGACTCCAACAGCAATTACAGACAATAAACACTCAAAATAAACTCACTAGATACAAAATAAAGTGGCACCCTAAGTATGGAAGAGACTAAATTATACTAGAGATGAGAGAGAAGATGCTAAAATGGGTATGTATACTACGAGGGGGGGGGGGTTGGTGCTATTTTCTCTATAGAATGGGCTCATATTTATAGAGCTCTGAATTTGACCAGGGGTTGCTTAAGACATCTCTTCAAAATTCGTCCAAATTCAATATATCTTCTAGAAGGTAACCATCGCGCCTAAGCGCCGGACTCCATGACTAGGTCTTTCGCACCTCTTCACTTTAGGTCGCACCTCTTCGCGATCCAGACCGTTTCCTTGTGTCCAAATGCATTGTATCACATGTCCTATATATTATGAATAAATTTCAGTCTTCTAGAAGCTCCAATAACCACTTAACACTGTCAAAATAACTGCCCAAAGTCATCAAAAAAAACTTAACAGCGACTGTATCGAACTGGCGCTTAGGCGCCGGAATCTGGCGCCAGGCCAATAATTCCAAAAATTTTCCATAAGCTCCATTTTTGTTCCTTTTTGCTCTTTTATCCTTTTTTTCTTTCTTGGACTCTTTTTAATCATCTACATCCAAAAACATGAAAATACCTTTCATTAAAGCATAATATCCCTAAGAATTGAATCATAAATAAGGCATAAAAATGGGTATTTTTTAGGTAGATCAAATTTTCCCAAACTTAAACGTTATTTGTCCTCAAGTAACCCTTTTAATTACATAAAATAGATAACATTTGGAATGAAGTTAAAATATTTAAGATCTCTTATAATTTTTTGTTTTATAAATGTTTTAAGAAATCATTAACCAAATTTCACTAATTAAGTTTAATTTTAAGAATTTATGAATATTTAACTACCAAATTATAAGACTTCCAATTTTTCATTTATTTCAAGAATAATTGTAGTTTATCATATCAAGGTCACATAGATTATTTGCAAGAAAAATATTTTCATGAAACATTTTTCTAGTAAAAATATATGTACATAGAAATTAAGTTAAAAATGTAATCAGTTTTCTTACTATAAGATAATTCAAGTGAAGCCAATTTTTGATTAGGCATTTCCTCAAGCTTCTCCTCACTTTCTTTTCTTTTTTTTCTTTTCTTTTCTCTCCCTTTTTTTTCTGGATTGTTTTTCAATCCCCGCCCCCCTTTTTTTTTAAGTGAGGATTACTATTTTTGGATAGCCTGTTAATGATTCTGAACTTCACTATCCTTAACTTATTTTCAAAAACTTATCCATTCTTACTTAATAAATATGTCATTAATAATTTATTATTTTTTTAAAAATTATTTCAATCTTTTCTTTTTCAAGCAATAATCTTGATTCCTTAGTATTTCAGAAATACAATTATCTTTACTATAAATAAAAAAATTTGATCTTATTATTATTTAAGCTAAATAATTCTATTCTTAAAATAAAAAATTTAGGTAATCTTAAACAGATTTTTCATTCCTTATGTTATGTTAATATATTTTTAAAGAAAATAGTAGTTCTTTAAGGACAAAAAAATTTAAATTTGATAGATATTTTTCCTTCCCCCAAACTTCAGCTTTAGTATAAATATGAATTATGAAATTTCCTAAAGCATGAGAGAGATAAAAATAGGAATTAATCTAATTATAACAATGATGTAGTATGAAAAAACTAACTTCTACTTCTACACATGCTTCAATATGAATATAACAAAAATGATTAAACATATAAATAGAAACATTTTGCAGAGCATGAGTTAATTTCTAAAAATAAATCCTTTTGTTTTATTTTAAACATGCAAATTTACTAACTATTCATGAACACTAAATAATAGACTGAAATAAAAATAATCTTTTATAGAAATTCATTCACATCTCAGTCTTAAACACACATCAGATAAGCTAAGAAATAGTTTTAACATAAAAAGTTCACAACAGCTCTAACAAATAACATCACAATAAACAGTACAATAAATAAGAAAACACTCTAAAAACAAAATCAATAAACTCTAAAACAGGAGGTGTCATCAAATACTGTTTGATGTCATTGAAGGCATGTTGACATTTTGAGTCCCAAGTAAACTTGGCATCCTTCTTAACTAAAGCAGAAAACGGCTGACATCTTCCTGACAAATTCGAGATAAAGCGTCGAAGATACGCCAGTTTTTTTTGAAAGGATCGTAGTTGTTTCAAGGTTTTGGGAGGTGACATTTCTAAGATAGCTTTAATCTTCTCCGGATCGATTTCAATTCCACGATGTCGAACAAGAAATCCTAAAAATTTCCCAGAGGTGACGCCTTATGCGCATTTCAGGGAATTCATCTTAAGGTTATATTGTCTTAATCGCTCGAAAACAATTCTCAAATCATACAAATGATCTTCCTTTAATTTTCTCTTGATAACCACATCATCCACATAACACTCGACTTGGTTGTGAATGAGATTATCAAAAATCCTTGTCATTGCTCTTTAATAGGTTGCTCCTACGTTCTTTAATCCAAACGGCATCACTGTGTAGTAGTATACCCCGATCGGCGTTTTGAAGGTTGTAAGCTTTTCATCTTCTGGTGCCATCTTTATCTGGTTGTATCCTGATGATCCATCCATGAATGAGAAGACTTCATGTGTTGAAGCATTGTCGATCATTAATTCTGGAATTGGTAGCGGGAATTCATCCTTTGGACATGCTTTGTTCAAATCTCTGAAATCCACGCAGATTCTGATCTGACCATTCTTCTTTCTGACCGGTACCACATTGGCTAACCAAGTTGGATATTGTTCCTCACGGAAAAATTTGGCGTCTATTAGTTTCTTAACTTCAGCTAACTTGTTGTTCAATCTCCAGACGCATTCTTCTCGGAGCTTATCTGACTGGAACGGCAGTGGGATCTACTCCTAACTTGTGAACTGCGACTTCTGAAGCTAACGCTGGCATTTCATCATAACTCCAAGCAAAACAGTCCTTAAATTCCATCAATAGCTTGATTATCTCTTTGGAGTCTTTTTTATTGAGTAAGGAGCTAACAAAGGTCGGCCTAGGCTCTTTGCCAGTACCTAAGTTAACTTCCATTAACTCGTTTATTGTAGATTTAATTTCTTCTTTGAATTTTGGCGGAGCATCTCCGATTGGTAGATCTTCGAGATCTTTTAAAGCTTCCAAGCAACTTTCATCGTGCTTGTGAGTGACAACCAAGCAAAATCCCGTATAGTCAACTGATCCTACCGTGCTGAATCCGAGACCATGTTTTGAATTGGGAGGTCGACTGGCATTATTCCATAATTTTTCAAAGTGTTGTGATCGACCTTTTGTCCATCGTCGAGGTAAGACACCACGTTGAATTAAATTTTGAACACAGGGAGAATACCACTCGAAAGGCAATTCCATTAATTCAGAAGAAGTAACATCTTCAAATTGTACATCATTTTCAGTATTGGAAGAAGAAACACCACGATAAAACTTGATTGGTTTAGCACCACCACGTACTTCCTTGACCACCATACCCTCGATCTTATTAGAATGGATCGGGGTTATGGTCATAGTATGTACATAATGGTTAATCTTCTCGTACATTGATTTGTATTCTTCACTCTTTTCATCTTCGAGAGAGATCTTGAACTGGGGTTTCTTTTGATTTACTGGTGTTGCTTCTTTCTTGATTTCTTCTTCTTCAGAACTGTTCTCCCAATCCACGTCTATGACTGGTTTCTTCTGTCCAACTGTTCCAACGTCTCTTCCTCGACCTCGTCCCCAGCCTCGACCTCGGGTGCGAGTTCTGGAGAAACCTTCACCATCTCACCGTAAGGGAGTGGTGAGTAACTATTGGACTAGAATTTCAGGTTCTTCGTCGTCCCAAACTTCTTTTGCTTCATTTGATATGGTATTTCTGGAGAAGATTGTTTTCTTTGGAGGCGCGTAATAGGCTTCATCTTCATGAATTCCAATCTCGTGTATGAAGAATGGTTGCAAGTCACCCTTAATACACTGTTCTCCTCCTTCGTAATACTTTATGCACTGGTGCAGAGACGAAGGTACCATCCGGTTTTCATGGATCCATGGCCAACCCAGTAGAGCGTTGAACGATGTCTCAGAATCAATTATGTGGAATTTTGCGGTTGTCTTTCCTAAGTCACCGGTCTTCATTAGTAGTGTTATCGATCCAAGAGCTCTTTCTCCTTTCTGATTGAACCCTCTTAATAACATCTTGTCTGCTTCAAGTTTGCGAGCATCAATTTCCAAATATGCTAACGTTCGAAGGCTCATTATGTTGATTGATGCTCCCGGATCAACCAACACTCTGGAGAGCGTAAACTTTCCAATAGTGACTGAAATGTACAACGGTCGGTTGTGATCAGCTGTTTCGAGTAGTAGATCATTGTCCGTGAAGGTAACACCTCATTGTTCTTTTAACGAGCAAACCTCGTCGAAGGAATTACCGGCCATTTGAGTTAAACAAATTTCTGGATCAAGTAAAGCCTTGATCAGAGTTTCTCTCATCTCCTTTGACAGGATCAGAGCATCGTATATGCTTAGTTTAGCCGGTAGCTTCCTAAGATGGGCTAGCATGTTATAGTCCACTTTATTACCATGTTCCTCGGTTTCTTCCCGAATCGGCAATTCCTCTCATCGGGTTAGCTCCTCCCGAGCAACCACCGCTTTCCTTTATCCTTTGGACTCATTCTCGGGGTAGAACTTTTCCACTTCTTAAATTGACTTCGGTTATTTCTTCGAATCCGGTGTCGAATCTGTCGGTGTCTCCCCTTAAATTGGAACGACTGCCTCTTCTGGCGTTGCTTCGGAATCTGATGACTCTAATTCTATCGCAATCGGAGCTCCTCGAAATTCACAAATAGACTCGTCGCTTGTTGAGCTTTTGTAGCCATCCTTGTTAACTTCTTCTCCTTCGTCGTGGTCATTGAGGTTTAGTATGATTTGAGAATCATTATTTATATCAGAATTGAGATCCGAATTAGCTGGGTTGTCGTTAGTTACGTAATAGTTAGAAATAGTCAAAACGTAGCCAACACCAAAACTCTTATCATTATAAGATCCCGCCGGGGCGAGCAGATAATCATATATAGTCAGAGGTTTGAGGGATTTCTCCCCTGAATCAGAAAGAACTATCCTAGGATAAGCAGCCCCTAGTCTACTCTTCGGAGCCTCGATTTTCTTTTCTTCCACGATCTTCTCTTCCTTCTGAGGTGGTTCTTCGATTGCAAGCGATAGTCTAACATGATTTGCCACAAACAAAACACTAACATGATTTGCCCCAAATTTGAAACCAAACTCTACCCAAACCTAACCCAAACCAAAAATCTCCAATTTGGCCTACATCCGTCATGAACCAAATGAGCCCAAATCCCAAAATCAAAGCCCAACCAAAGTTGAAAACTCTTTTTCACACCCCCATAAATATTTTTCAACATTAATTTTACATCAAACCCAACATTAACCCCACCTTAGCCCAAGTTAGCCCAATTTGGCCCATTTTGACCCCATTACTAAAAAGCCCAAATTGAACCCATTTCAACTCCAAATGGCATCAAATCTCTTTTAAAGTTCTCATGACACATCCCTAAACTAAACCCAATATTTATTTGACACAACCCCTCACCGATTTTCATCCATCAATTTATTTGAAAACCTAAAAGCCCACTTTCCTAAACCATTTTAAAAGCCCATCCAAAATGATTTCAAAAAGCCCAAGACTTATTCCAAAGCCCACATGAAGTTTCCTCTCATCATCCTTTTAATTGAAATCATCCCTAAGTCCTAAATCAATAATCAAATCATTCCAAATCAAGCCTCATGCCAATTTCCCCTAAACTCATCAAAAATCCCAAAATCCATTTCCATGTAAGTGAGCCAAGCCACTCCTAAGCCAAATGGAGCCATTGAGCCATGCACAAGCTACATGAGAGCCATGGAAGCTACTTTACACATCTCCAAGCCATTAATGGTAAGAGAGGGGAGCTCTTTCCTAACCTATGATTAAACATTTTAACCTTACCCATGCTTCACCTATACCCAAAATTAATCTAAATAAGCTTGGATTGAGACTTATCCACTCAAAACCAGCTGACTCACCTGACTCCCCATAGCACCCAAAGTCCCTTGGTGGGTGAAGCTAGCCCAAAAGCATCGTTTGACCAAACCAAACCCAAAATGACCCTTCTCCCTTACCACTTAAATCAAACTCCTTTACACATGTCAAGCCTCAATTGAGTTCACAAAACCCCAGCCCTGACCCCACTGGTCAAGATGGTGACCCGTGCCTGGCCGGCCAGCCACCACAGCAGCCGGAAAACACCAGGTCGAGAGCCTTATTTGGCTTCAAAAAATTCAAACCCATTGCTTGAGTTGTCTCAACCCAAATGGACAACATTGCTGTTCTTCTCCTCCCCTGAGCAGCTGATCCCAGCCTGCAATTGCCCCTGCGAAGCCCTCCAACCACCTCTATTTAAACACCACCACCTCTCGGCCAAAAGGGGTGCTGAACAAAACCTTACCAAAGCTCTGCCAAAATCACTCCAGACCCTTCTCCAAACACAGAGCACTTGATCCCCACTGAAATCCAGCCCTAAAACCCCCTCTGTGAGCTCAATTTCTCAACTCAAAATCCACCCAAAAAATAGGACACATCACCACAGTGAGTCAATCCTCAAATTGATTGACCCTACAACTTCACCAGACCAAGAGAAGAAGTTCCCCAGCAAAAGCCCCCTCTCCAGGCCAGTCATTTCTTCTATCGGCCAAGCTTTGAAATTTGGCTTGGTGGAAGTCTAGTCTAGACAATTCACCAGGGCCAGAGGCTTCATCCCTATGCTCCTCTAGCTCCAACAAACGTGTCAAGCCCCTCTGATTGAAGCTTCACTTCTCAGAGCCAAGGTATGGAACTCCTCCTTCCCAAAAGCTTCCAGCGATTCTCCATTTCATTTGAGTTAATTTCAATGCATGTTAGCCATATGGATTTGTAGCTCTCGTTTAGACGAACACATAGGATCAAATTTCATGTAAATTGGTTAAGAAATGAGGGAGATATTAGGGTTTTAGTGTGGACGGCTCTCGGCACACACCAGTCGTAGACAATGACCAGGAAGCGTCGGATCGCACGAGTATCGAATGGTCAATCCAGATCGAGCCGGACGAGGAGATAGAGCGAGACCGCGGGACGCGTGGCTGCTGACTCAGGTGGTGGCGTCGAATAGAAGCGCGCCGCGTGGAACTTCAGAGCTGCCGAGGTTGACGCGGCGCTGACTGGGTTAAGTAGATAAATAGGGTATTTTCTATTTATTTAAATACCCATAACTTCAAAAATTCATATCTTTGTGTAGAAAAATCAAAAAAATAAAATAAAAATACCCTCTTGCTCAGTGAACAGAGGAGAACAATGTAGAAAGAGAATTAAGTTTTTTTATGAGCATTTTATTTTTAATTAATTATTTTCCAATTTCAGTATTTTAATTCTCCATGCACTTATACAATTCACCATGGCATGAGACCATAGGGCTTTTATAGCCTCTGTTCTTGGAAACATTCCCTGAATTTCCAAGACCAGAGGCTATCTCTGTGGCAAGATATTGATTTTTCAAATTTATGTATCTGTTTTGCCATTTTAATTCCAGTAATTAGCATGTTGCTTAGAAAATTCTTGAAAAATTTAGGGTGGTATTTTATGACCAGAGGACCCTAGGAAAATTTTGGTTTGATTTAATTACTTAAGAATAACCCTAATTTGTCTAAACACCCAAAACTGAATTTTATTTAATTAGGACTAATCACATATCAAAATTACTTGAAAACAATTCTCCACTGTTCTTTAGAGCCAGAGGAGTCTCACATAAAAATTTGAAATCAATTGAAAATGATTAGCCCCACTAAATGAATTATTTAAGTGTCATGTTCATCATTAAATTTTAAAAATTCATAAAACCCAAAATATATTTCAAAAATTCATCAAATTGGATTTGGGACTTCTTTGATATTATAAGAGTTTAAAAAAATTAAATTTTGAATTTTTCAAAAATTTTCATTTTTCATCATATTTTTAATATTTTAATAATTAAAAAATAATAAAAATCACAAAAATATTAAAAATCACAAAAATGTCACATTTTACCTCCTAATCACTTAGGAACAAACCAAATATTTTTCTCAAGTCTATAGGTTAAGATATTAAGTTTTAAAGGCTTAAGGCAATTTTTAATATTAAAAAAATGAATTTCCCCACATTTTCACTAAATTAATTCTAATAAATCAAAAAAAATTAGAAAAATATAAAATCTGTTTCTCTAAACTCCTTGAGGTTAGAGGGACTTAAAAAAATATAAAATCCATTTTTCAACTTTAATTTTATTTTATAATTAATTAATACTCCAAAATTTAAAAGAATTATAATAAATAAAATATGATTCAAAAAATCACCAAAATTGGTTCAAGTAGTCCTCTAGTCAGTAGAAATATCCTATAATTTTCTTATGGATAGAAACCTCATCTTGGTCATGTTGTTGAATTTTCATTCAAAACCCTCATTTTCTCACAAAATTAATATATAAATTAAATTAGATTCAGAAAAAACATTTTTTTCTCCTCTAATGTCTTAGTTGATATATGAGTGAAGTGACATAAAAATTTTAAGTTCATTTGAGCTTAATTTGATGAGTTATGAAATAAATAAACCTAAAGGGGCATAAAGGTAAATAAAGACTTTAACCCTAATTAATATTTAGGTCTAATCAAAAAGGGAGGGTAAAATATCTGATTTTAAAATTTTCATTAGATGATTGAAACCTAGAAAATTAAGGGGTAGAAACCCATTAATCATCTTGAAAATATTTAAAGTAAATTTTAATTAATTAAACAGTTTGAATTTTGGAAGAATAAGTTAAAATTTGGATTATTAAGATTAGGGATATGATTAAGAAGATATCAATTCTTTAATTTAAAATCTCTAAATGAATCACTTTAATAATATTCAACTCTTAATTAAACTGAACATGATAATTGGAATTAATAATTAAGTAATTAAAAAGAAAATAAACCTTAATTAAATTAAAAGCTTAAAACATTAAGTGATTTGATAATCAAATTGAAATAAATTTAAAACATTAAAATTAATTTGAAACCACTTAAAAAACAAATCTAAAACAAATTTGAAACATTAAAAAAATCAACCTTAAGACAAATCATAATTAAAAACAAAAAAAAAATCAAACCAATTAAAATTGACCTAAAGTGTTACAATTAAGTCAAATTAAATTTAAATCATTAAAAGTTTAATTAAATTGAATAATCTAAACACCTCTTTCAAATCAAACTATTTAAAACACTTAAGAGAAAATCAACTTGAATTTTGAAACTAAATTAAATCATCCTAAATTATTAATTCAACTTTAATCAAAGCGGTTAAATTCTTTAACAAACTGATTTGCCCCCTAATGGCTTTTATTATTATAATTCTTAAACGAAGCATTAAGTGAAATGTCACTTTACTCACCGGATAATTAAATGTCCAAGTTCATTGAGCAAGAAGCAAAACTTAACTAAATTCTTGGATGATTAATTCACTAGTACTATAAAATTCATTTGGACTCAAAATAATCTCAGAAATATTGAAAAGATGTTTAGGACTCGTCCTAAGCACTTTCTCAATACGATGAGATGTTTTACAAGAAAAATTGAACTTAATTGTTCTTTGATGAAGAAAATCATCCTTAACAAAACACAAGAACCTAGACGTCATAAGAATTGACTAGCTATAGGATTAGGATTTTGGTAGACAACTAAAACCTTCCCTTAGCTTTACCTACAATGTTTTCTTGCAAATATATAAATGTTCTAACATGTGTTTTAAGTGTGGCTTGGAATGACAGGAAGACTATCCAGGTACGCTTTTATTTTATTGCAATTTACTTGCACTTCACTTTACTTTTCTTGCATGTTAAACAAGAATATCACCCTGCATGAAAACTGAAACCTTTAAGGTAGCCATAAAACTGAAACCTTTAGGGTAGCCATAAAACTGAAACCCAAAAATAAAATAAAAATCAACACAAGATAAAATTCACCGCCACAACATTCAAAATATAAAACAACTCAAAATAAACAGAACACAAAACTACAACTACAACTAAATTAAAACGTCTCATTGGATGATTGGGAATACTTCGGATGATGTAACACACGTGTTGCTAACGGGATTTCCCATGGTCTAAATGAAAGTACGGAACTCATTCAGTTGAGTTTAGCAAATTCATCTAGACTAAGTGAATACGATGAAAATAACGGTGTCGGGATGATGGAACCGTGGGATCTTAATCGATTCTGTTTAATCAACTTTAAGATTTGTTTTAATTAAAACACTAAAATATTTGGATTTTAAGATTTCTAAACTAAAACACTTCTCTCATCTCCTGATTTTCACTTTCTAAAACTAAACCTCTGTAACAACAAGGAGCTTGGAGCATAGTGGGCAGCACGGCCATCGTCGTTAGCAAAACTGGAATCTACATCAACAAAACCCTTCTTTAGCATTAAATAACCAAGCCATAGGATTTTGAGGTAGTTTGTCTAGTGCAACATAAATTCTCAACTTTTCGTTAGGTATTTGCATAATAATGTTATGCAGATTAAGTCGTAACAGGTCTTAGGACTCCGAGGTAGTCGTTTGGTACGACACAAACCCTCACATCTTCCAGACTATTTGTATGATCATGTCATACGAATATAAGTCCTAATTAATTAAAATTGGCAGGATTGAAACATTAAATATACTCTTAAGTCGAAGCCAAATAATTAGGATAGTTTGGGAATTTGTCAAGATTCTTCTTGGATCCTCAGCTTCTCCTACTTCTCTTCCTTTGGATTCTTAAAATGAATCGTTCCAAATTTGATCCATTTCCTATTGAAATTTCTAAAGTCTAATTGTTTGAAAACCTTAAACTTTGAAATTCTTGAGAGCAAAACCACTGATCATTATCGATAGTTTTCTTAAGTGGTTCCTATCATTTAAGATGTAATTAACTATAGGGGCTTGCCCTTATAGAGAACTTTAAGAACCAGGTAATATAAACCCTGCTTAATTCCTCTATATTAAGCAGAGGAACTTGTCGGCTTATAAAATTAGTTCGCAAACCAAATGGATGTCACAAATCTTCTTGTTTATTTAATCGAGCCTCATCATCAAGCAGTGTGTCTATTCTTCGGGATAGATACACGGTTTGTGATGCGGTGCTCATTTATATAAACTATTTGGGATGTGAGATCGGTTTGATTTAATATCTTAAAATTTTTGAACTTAAAGTTATTTTCAAAATCAAATGCTTCTTTCTAAAACTATATATATATATATATATTTAAATTAAATTTAAAATTCGTCGGCAACTTCTGTAGGCGACCCCTTTTTTAAAATACAACACACAAACCTAAAAATATGCCAACAAAAAGTGCTCTCCGAACCGTGTTGGATAGTCACCCATCATACGGCTCTCAAACCAAACATGTTGTGGATCCCGGGGGATAAAGTCAAAATGCTTGATCCTTTTCCCCATACTTTGAGATGCTCCTCCCCGCCGATCAAGCAGCGACGCTGCTCGTGATAGGAGCCACTAACATTCGGTTTGGATAAGTCAAGTCCGTCGATTCGCTCAGGTGGTCTTCCCTAATGTTCAGAGTCATTCTGGTTTGAGAAAGGAGCACCACCAAGTCCACTAGGGGCGCCCTGAAGGAAGAAGAAATGGACAGCTTAGGTCAGGCTTGCATGAAACTTCTACTAAGAATCAGCGTTCTGTCGATTACACATCTTAGGTTGGTCAGAACTGAGGGACAATGCCCCCCTAACCTAAGTGGGCATACCAGCGAAGCAACTGGTACTGAATTGGTCGAGGGTGGTTTGTTTTCATGCAACGCCCTCGCTACAGGAACAGGCAGTTCTCATTGGAAAGTCAACGCCCCACCTGTCAAGGACGCCCTCGCTCTATTGGCAAAACGCTTTGAAAGATCTAAAGAATTCATGCTGCAAGCAGCAAGCGTAGGCTGAAAAGGCAAGACTCTCACGTTGGGGTGAGGCGCACCAAAGCAACCGGGGACTCGGAGGGGTCAATACTAAAGTACTATCTTCTTTCCACTAAAAATAACTGGTTGGCTGCGTTTTTTAGCGCACTTACTCTGATCCTCTTCTACGAATCTACAACTCTATTAACTTAGCGAGACTCCATTGATATCCCTAAAATTTTCTTTTTTCTTCTATTCTATGATTGAAATGATAGCTTCAACTAGGCTCCACTTTAGAGATGGTCTGAAGAAGGGCACGTCGGAATGGTAGTTGCTTAGTCTCATCCGAGAGTCCAATCTTTTTGTACTTTTTTTTTAAGAAAAAAGAAAGAAGGGGGGTTGATTTAGGCTCCTTCCACTGCATAGCAGTGCTATCAGGTACTACGAGCCTTCTGTCCCATGCATATAACCAGCTCGCGTGGTTCACCGGTTCCACAGAAAACTCTCATTTGTGGAAGCGGAGCATAGTACGGCGCATAGCGAGAAAAGTCTCTGATTTCGACTTCTTCACTGATCTGAAATGAAAGAAACGGAGCACTTGTTTTCTTATCTAGCACCTGGGGTGAGGCGTTCGTAGAATCAGTCTATCTGAACTGAAGACGCACTTCTCAGATCAGTGACGGCCTCTCCAGCGAGCCGGGCGCCGGCCCCGGATGCGCTGAGCGATCGACACATTAGGGGAGTGCTTGCCCGGTTTCTCGACCTGGCATCCTCGCACCTCGCATTCATGATCTCTATATTCCACTGTGCCCCGGAGACACTGTCAAAGCTCGCCCGCCCAGTGTGCCTCTTTAACGACATGCTCTGGTCTCGGGTTTTGGTCTTTAAACGTTAGAAGAAGTCGTGTCCGTCCACGTCCTACCACGTTAGGGGAAAAAGCAGGGATAATACTAATCGGAGACTTTTGCGGTCGCCCTCACTGAACCAACTTGAATATGAACTACGATTCAGATCAAGTCTGACCGAAATCGGATTTCCTTTTCGTGCCATATGACGCTGAGAGTTTCCTTTTTCCCCTTTCTTCCCTTTCCTTTCTTTGTTCTCGAAGGTCTTCGTCTCCGTGTAAAAGCAAACTCTCCAAATTTATGACCAACCTTTCCTTCAGTGATCCGACAACGAACAAGAGTTTTTCCATTGTAAATGAGTACGGAGCAATCAACGAATTCCGGAGAAATAGAAGATCTACGTGACCAAATTTTCCTGCTCAAAAGACTTTCTCTGTTCATCTTCATTCTCAACAGGAATGCATCAACAAAACTGCCCTTCCATATAGATCGTCGTGGCATGAACTAAATTCTGCATTTCCCCACCCCCACTACTGCCCTAATCCTGCTTTGGTGGGCTTCCCCCAAGGTGACACCGAAGGTCTATCTCCTTTCGTGCGCCCCTCACCTCCTCCATGAGGATGATCCACTGGATTCATTGCAACACCACGAACAATGGAGCGTCTACCTAATAATCGGCTTTGTCTTGCTTTTCTAAGCTTACGTGCACCATGGTGGGGATTGGAAACTATACCAATAGTAGCTCGGCATCGGGAATCTATGACTTTTTTCAACACCCGAAGGTAGCCGCACAAGACATTGTGAGGCTGGCTCCTTAATTATTTTAGCAGAAGTTCCTGCGGCTCGAGCCAGCATTGCGCCTTTACCTGGATGATATTCAATATTATGTACCAATGTTCCCATACGTATATCAGCTAATGGTATGCAATTTCCTACTTAAGAATTGAGATCAAGTATCTCGTATCTATAAGCAGGGGGGCGTGGCCAAGAAGCAGCCAGCTGACTGCCCCCTGAAACCCGATCTTGATGCGCTGTGCGAACAAGGTCTTGGAATCGACGGTATGTATGGGCATTTTGGGCAGGTCGCAAGAAGCCGCTTTTAGAAGGTTTGGACCAATCGCAATTCATCACCATCTGACCCGCTTCCAATCGATGACTGGCTAATATATAAGTGTTGACCTCAGCCCCTGTGCAGTGGCTCGGCTCTAGAACCGTACGTGAGCCGCCTCGTACGGCTCTTCCTAAGAAGGTCAAAGCCCCCCTCTATCAAAGTGAAAAAGCCTTCGCTATGCCCTCCTATTCAACGGGGCTATTAGAGACTTTGTTCTTTGAATTCTTTTCTTTTTTATAGAGGGCTTCATTTCTGATACCGGCTTTCTTAGTGATGAGCTCACTTTCGCAGACTTCTTCCTTAGTGTAGTCTCGGTGAAGACTTTCATTTCAGAATTTGTTCCTTAGCCTAGTCTATATCCACAGCTGACGTGACTCCGTACCGACGCCTTTCCCTTTGTAGAAGGATAAGCGACTCTGTCACCCTAGCTTTTCTCCATTGTAGAACAGCTAAGCCAGTTCCTGAGTTTCACTTACCTTAAAACAACTCTTTGATTACATAACCTTAGCCTCGGCTAAGTGATTTCTTTCGTCACCTTAACGTACTTTTGTTTTCGTGCTTTTTCCCATCAGGTCTAACCTTTGTTGGGCTTTCGTCCCCGTGCCTATAGGCTGCTTGGCTTCGCTATCGCTCATGACTTGGTATAGAGATCTCTCCGTGTAGTGTAGTGGTCATCGGCCTTCCCACCCCCATGCCTCCTTCCTGACTTTTCTTTGCTACGCATCTTGACTACTAGAAATCTAAAGAACATGGGGCTGTTAACCTTTGCTTTTGAAACTGAGCTACTGGAAAGGCGAACGGGGCTCCCAGGCCGGGACGTCTGGCGGAATGCTTGGCCTCCTGCGCTTCCAGCGGCACCCGAAGGGTGAGCTTCTTAGGTTAGCTTCATGTCAGTAGGCATTATGGGCTGGAAGGAGGCAAGCAAATGAAGGGAGGCATGGAGGGCCGACTCAGACTACGACTACAAGAATCAAAGCTTAGCGAGCTTTAGTTGGCCGACCACTATATAAGCCGCTTAGGGGAAAGCTCGAATTCGCTTCGCGAACCTTCATTCGTTGCTAAGCCAAGGTCCCAGGTCTCCGAGTCAGCCCGCGCTTTTTCGAAGAATCCTGCACCCATGGGCATACGGCCTGGCAGGCCTTCCCTTTCCGCCGGAGCTTCATGGGCGTTGCCCCGTTCCCCAATCAGATGTTTGGATGTGAGCTATACTCCGCGAGGAGCCACACGGGTGTATGTTTGCCTTGCCATTTGACCTCTCTTCCCGTGTGAGACGGAATGCTCAGTGACAACCTCTCAATTGTCACCGCCTGGCCTCTCTTGCTACCACGGTAGCACCTAGTGTGGTCAGCACCAATCGTGTTCGGGCAACGAAGCTGACACTCATTCACATTGGTTCATCCTGCTATGCCCCGGGCCTTTTGCTCTTCTCACAACAATGGTGGCCGGCCATTCGTCAAGGCCCCGGAATCCGCTGGACATCTCAGCGGCGGGATTGGA
Source organism: Papilionanthe hookeriana x Papilionanthe teres (assembly GCA_022702705.1). NCBI lineage: Eukaryota > Viridiplantae > Streptophyta > Magnoliopsida > Asparagales > Orchidaceae > Papilionanthe > Papilionanthe hookeriana x Papilionanthe teres. The sequence goes on from CM040426.1 coordinate 142,788,765, forward strand.
TACCCGCATCAGATCGAAGTTCCATGTTAGTGCCTCCCAAAAGGAGATTCTAGGTGGGTCGCTTCGCGAAAGACATTGCTTAGGACCAACGGGTCACACGACAGGTGCACGATCGACTTTGCACGCTCCATTCTTCGTGGCAGGCAAGCTACCTTGATCCGCCTTCGGCTTCGATTCGTTATGCTCAGCAGCTCCAACAAGCCCTAAATTTTCTTGCTGCCTCAAACTTTGCCAAGAAAGCGCTGCTTGACGTTTGATCCTATGTGCCCAGAGAACGCAATGCGTTCTCCCCTTTCGGATCTCGCAAAGAGAAAACGTCTTTTTTCCTCTGAGTTTCTCTCTCATTCGCGGAGCGAAGAAAGCGGGCTTTGCCCCAGCTATCGCTATCCTTGGGAAAGCCAAAGAGCTACCGAAGGAAAGGAATGCAGTCTCTCCCTTGGCCAAGGGAGAGGGCAGGGCAGAGAAGAAAACGTCCTTCGCGCAAGTTTGTTTGCTTCCTGCGCAGGCTTGGCTCTTCGACCAAGGAGGCATGAAGGTAGGAAGGCCGACCACTACAGAAAGCGTAAGCAAGCACTTGGCTTGGGAGCAAGCTACCTTTCTTTGATCCACTTTCCGGGGCAGGGAAGAGAACGAAAATAGGCAAAAGATGGTGGCCGTGGTAGATTCGAGGATCTGACGCGGCGGAGCGAACTCTTCTATCGTGTTCGTGTTGCATTTCCTCTGGCGGCGTAGCAGCACCCCCTCGATCCATCGTACTAGAGCGATCCGAGAAGAACGATTAGGGTCATATTCGATCCTTTCTACAATGCCCATAGACGAAGTGCTTCGTTTCAGGTCAATTTTTCGCTGCAATCGCTTCGATCCACCCCCTCGGTGAAAAACTGTAATACGCCCAGATGAATTCCTCCCTGCGGACTTCCCCGTACTCAAAGTGAAATTGAGAAGTGCTCTCCCCTTTAGGCTTTTTCTCATTCTCTCTCGTCATCATTCGATTCTGTCTCTACTTCAATGAAAAAAGCTCCTCCTACTCCTCCTCCTTATCTAACGCCTTTAGTATAGGATCGTCGTTGGTCCTTCTTTCATCTCTGTCTTTTGCTTTTGTCATTTCTTTTTTCTTTGATTTGAGAAAGCCATGCCTGCGATAAACCCCTCTTTGACATCAGATCTTGTCATCCGGGCGGATACGGTCCGGGTGCTCCACTTTACTTTCTCAGTAGTTTTGAATATGAGTAGGCGACTTGCTTGTGTGAAACATCTAGCGGCGCCTTCCTGATCACAGACCCTCTCTTTGAGATGATAGAAAGTCTGCTTTCTTTCCACCGACCGGGCTTGCTGTAGATCATGTTTAGAAAGAAAAGTGCTCTAATCAACCTGAGACCACCGACTCTCGGAAACTCGAAGGAAATCGCCTTCTTGATATGGATCAAATAACTTTGTGCTCTATGTTGATAGGTGGAAGATAAGATCTATTTACTTATGCATCTGATCATTTTGTTTTCAAAACGGATGAAAGACGATTTATGTTGATTAACCTCCTTCTAGTCATGGATACCCTCTCTCTCGTCTATAACCCTTGTAGCACTCTTTCTTGGTTCAGCCAACGATCCTATACCAATGTCAACAGATGCTTCGACTTGGATGGCTTTGTAGGCACTGCCCTTTTGCTTCTTCTTCTGACTGATGCATACAACCCGTTGTTTTCTAGTAGTTCTTCTCTTTGTTTGGCATTCATGTGCCACAACTGTATGGGCGGACTGAGAGAGAAAATCTTCTCTGTAAACGGCTTACAGTACTCGATGACTGCATACGTCAAAAAATCTCGAAGGAGACCAGGCCACAACTGTGGATTTTTTTATCCGGATTGGAAAATGCATCGAATTGCATGCAGCATACGTCTGAAATGAAAACCTCTCCTGCGGTGCCATCAATGAGAATCGAACCCACCACAGCCCCCCTTCCACTACTTCTTTTGTTTTCCAAGGTGATTCCCCTGTTGAGACATTAGTTTATCGCTGAGTCAGCAATGTTTTTCCCGCTCCGGTACTCAAATTGATTTTAGGCTACGAAGGTATGAAATTGTGAACTGCCTCGACAACTGTATATGCATCTTTTTTGGTAAGCTAGCGCCTTGCTAAAGGGGATTGACTTGAGATACACAGACCTCTGAAGAACCTACCGGGATAAACCCTAGGCGTCGTTCGCAGCCTATCATACATTTGACACAGCAGGCCGTAGCGAAGGACGAGTCGTTCCTTCACGTTGCGCCTGCTAGTCTAACATACAACCGGAGGCGCGGAGCGAAGCAAGGGAATTCAGACACGACTGAGTGACTCGTCTGAAACTGCTACCCCCGCTGCCCTAACCGTTGCTTTCATAAGTGAACTTTGAATCCGCTGACCGGTCCTCGGTCTATGTTTCCTTTACCCGCAGCTAACCGCTAAACAGTCTACATCAGTAGCCTCACCGCATTCATAACTCGCCATGCACAACAGGCCTCTTTTGGTCTGTCATATTTCTTTCTGAAAAACAATTCAACTGGATGGCCTCTGCGTCTGATAACATTCCAAGCAGACCCATAGAAAACTCCCCCGACGCCTCCTTGCTCCACACAACCCGATCTTGTGTACATCAGGTAGAAAGTTTCACCTTTTTCTCTCTTCCCACAGCTGAGCCAGAGTTGAGGTGAAAGGGGAGGGCCCACTGTCCATTCACTCTAAATCGACTCACCAAAGAGTCTCTTTAACCAAAGTCAAGCATCACATTCCTTACAACAACATCTACAATTCTTCCCTGGGACAACCACGGATCAGTCCACAGTCTAGTTTTCCTTCCATCACCTACAACGTGCCTAATCACTTATGCAGCAATGTGCCTAAAAAGAGGAAAACCACCTAGTTTCAGCGAAAATGACATACAAGAGTCTGTCAGCTAAAAAAGAAAAGGCAATCGTTGGGCTAAAGCAAGCATCACAAGCATAATTTTTAAAGTTTTTCTAACGTTCTCAAAGACAATGGATATCTTCGTAGTGCAGTTTCTGACTTCTTATTAGAAGCTCAAAGAGTGGATGGCTAGAATAGATGGGATCAAACACCTAGAGTCCTGAGATAAGTACGACGACCTCCCCTGTGCGGATATTGTTTGTCTGAAACAGTGACTAAGAGTCCATTCCCTAAGTCTGGTTGATCGAGTGTGTTGTTTGAGACTTTGCACTCCAATACCTATGAGCCCATGAGTGAATAGGTTAGACGCTTTGCACACTATGACTTGTATGTCACATGGGTTCTTATTCTATATATGCAAAAGGGTCCCATGATTAGTGGATGGGTCACAAGCTCGATTTGAAGAACTTCGAGAACATGGGGTTCTGCGACTTGCGTCATCATCCCTTGCCATATTTTTATAAAAGAAAGGTGTTTAGCGCCTTTTTCTTTTGGAAAAATCAAAACTCTTGCCTTTCTCAATGTCTTGTACCTTTTTTTTACTTTGGAAAAAGAGAGAAAATGAATGAGAATGACTGCTCCGTGGGCTTAGTTGAGTGGTCGTTTTTTTAGGGTGAATCTGATGAGATGGTCAAATTTGATGTGATGCTCCCAGTCAGTAGGAGTATCCCTCCGGTCGTTGGTTAGAGTGGGAGCGTGCCCACGGTTGCCAACGTTAGTGGGAGAGCTCTTCCAATAACCCCAGCATCTGGCAAGAGTTCTCGTTTTCGAGTTTGAACTGGGGGATGATTCTCCTGAGTTTATTTTGACTCAGACAAATTTATTTTTGAAGTCTTTTTTTTTCACTCAAAACAGTGCATATTGGTTATGTCTATCTCTAGGATAACCTCGTAGCCGTCAAAGTTCACTCAAATGGATGGGATAGATGGTTCTTTCCTTTAGCATCTTTTCCGTCTATCTTGAGGCCTAGATCTATTTGGAAGGTGTCTTGACATATTGATTGACCCATTGCTACTAGGAGTTGAGTGACTGAAAGTGTCCTTAGACGGATCAGGCAAAGGTGAAAGGTGGTTGTGACTAGGGTCGCGTTTGCCCATGCGATGGCTTGCCTCATGTATATAGTTTCTTTGGAACGCCATGACATATTTCTGAATGTCGTGGTTTTGGTGATCTAGGTAGAACTCTATAGTGAACCATTCAAGGGATTTTTTAGTGTCTGAAAGGCACATAGTGCTATTTGTTTGTTGTGTTACCAGGACGCCGATGAGGGTGTTAGGTTTAGTAGATGCTGCTTAGAGTAGCAGTAAAGATAGCTTTGGATCCTCTTTCTCTTTTTTCTTATTGCTTGGAGGAGATGCGATCTTCCGATCCAGCAAGATGTATATGTGTATGCGGGCCATGAGGGCCGAGTGAGTTGCATAATTGTGTGACGGCTTTGAGAAGCGTCTAGCTCCAACATGTTGAAGTGATCTGGATTTTGAAAAAGCCGCTAGATGCAAGAAATTTTGTTACCCTATTACGTCAGGGGAGAGTGACTCTATATATCTCCCTGTAGATCCGGTCTGAAAATTTGTTTGATGGTAGTTCGAAGCACATCAGAGGACCTTGAGTTTAGTAAGAAGTAAGAAGGAGACTCTACTAATAAGGATATAGTCGTGACTCATCTACCAACGAGTGAACTTTCTGTCAATCCATTGACTTCACCCTTATTCTGAGCAACTGCTCAAGATGGATTATTTGCGGGATATAGAAAGATATATATAAGTAAGAATTCAAGTCGTCGACTATCATTACCTAATAGTAAGAGAAAGTCTCTTTTTCTTTCTATGTTCCTCTCGTTATCCCATTCCACGCCCCGGACAACGAACCAAAGGGACCTTCAGTACATTCCTGTGGGGCATTTCTAGCACCTTACCCGCTTGATCAAAAAGGCGGTAATCCCACAGAGGCTATCATCTATCTTTTTTTTCTGTAAGAACGAGAAAGATGGTTTGGTTTAGTGCAAACCAAAACGTCTTGGAAAGAGGATCCTCTTTCAGCCTTGAATCTTCTTTTTTCTGTTCTGATTGAAGCAATCTTCTTCATGCTTTCCTTACTACAGATAGAATGGAGAAAGACTGAAAGGGCGACTCCGCTATTGAAAAGGGCATACCACAAGGCAGTTCTCTTTCACCCGTTCTGATGGACATATTTTGACACCCATGGGATTGTCGGATGACTTCTTATTCCAGTCACTTGTTTATTAGTTTAGGAAGATTTTGCTCAGTTAGAGTGCCGGTTAGTTGACTGTAATCAGAAAAACTCAAAATTGGTGGTACATAAATGAAAAGTTGGTTTGTTTTTTTTAGGAAACTCTTTGCTGCGCACCTCGGTTTTGAAGTGAGGCGCCAAAAGGAGCCATTGGTACGAGAGATGGACCTGTTACCAAGATCGAAAGGTTTTCCAGCGGCCAAGAGAAAAAAACTCAAGAAATCGGTCTTCGGGTAGACCTACTACTAGATCCGACAACTAAGGAGTAGAGAGCTAATGAAGGGATCCTAGCAGCGGCCAACCATCGTATGTATGAAAAAGGGAAAAAAAGACATCCACAAGTACCAATTGAAGAGATGCACTGGCCCTGATGTTGGGATATTCTCGAAAAGGAAGGCCGGTTAAGGTTCAAACTTTTCTTTTTTCAAAATGGACACAAGACAACAGGGGTAGGAAATGCGCACGGTAGGAGGGGAAGGTAGCCGCTGTTGGGTGGGTATAGATAAGGTCTAACGTCGACCAACTGACGACTGACGGAAAAGGGGAACCGCAAAAACCCCGGCGAAGAAAAGAACCTGATTTGGATCCGGAACAAAAACTGGCACTTTCCAATCCAAAATCAGGTATTCTCCTAGCACTCCAACTAATGGGCTTGATACTCTCAATACATCTTCTTTCTAACTGGCTGATAACTACCTCTGGGTGGCTTTCAACTTGCACTTCAAGTAGATTCAATGGGCTTAGGCTTCTCAAACAAGCGAGCTTTCTTCACTAGCCCGGAGATCAAAAGAGGATTGAGAGGTGGAAAAGAAATCCAATCTCGAAGGGAATCAATTCACTCTCCATAGAGTCATACGTCCAAGACTCAGAAAACTGAGAGGCAATATATCTTACCGCAAGAGCGGAATAGAAAGACTTTCTAGAAAAATGGAAGAGAAAAGAAACTCAATATAGCTAGCCCCAAACTGACCTATAAAAAAGGGCACTGCTAACCAAGACCAAATGGATGGAAATGCGGATCTCCCTTTCTTATTATCCATCTCAGTAATCCAACCTAGCGCCTTATCCAACGGAAACTTCCACTCAATCCCGGAATGGAAGAACTCATCCATCGAAGGCAGAAGTCCTAGAAAAGCCCCTAACCAGAGGTGAACAGTTTCTTTCAGTACGCTTGACAATGGAGCAGGCTCTTATTACAACAAAAAAGAAAGAGGCGCTAGGCTCAATTCTGACCGATGATATTACCAGTTATTCCGACAACAGCTTATTCTATCACCCTCGGGTCACTCCCTCAAGCACTTATCATTGGCTTGAGCACAGGATTCCTTGCACTACAATTTCTATCTCATCACACTGAATGGAAGAGAGGAGAGAAGCAATGCCAATAGTAGAACTGCAATGTCAAACTGTATGAGCTTACCTTAGTGCTGAAAAAGAGATAGCTGACAGAAAGAAAGCAATTGGATCACTGGGGACTCAAAATGAAACTGGATCAATAGTTGCCAAGAGAACAAACAACCGCCTGCAAAGGAACTGGAGAAGATTACCTGGGAGCAAGGCTTGCTACTCTTCTCTTTTTTTGGGCTAGAAACGGGAAATTCAACTACTACCACGAAGGCTGACTTGATAGAATATGGGATATGTTATTGTCAGACTTCTTTAGACTAGCCAGGGAAAGTGACTCGTCAAGCCGGGTTAGAGTCAAGGTGCGTAGCAAAGAAAAAGAAAGAATCTCTTCTTAGATTACCTATTGGTAAAAGGCACTGGATCTCCCATTGCTGGGAAGGGAACTCAAAATGGCAACTATTACCACCTGGATCATACCTATTTGCTCTATCGATAGAAAGTCTTCGCTCGGCTGGGAACTAGCACTTTTCAGGAGCAGGGCGAAGCAAAAGAACTCCAATTGGATTCAAACCTACCTGATGGATTGATTTCATTTGTCCTTTGACAAGACCTTCAAGTGAAAAGGACTGCTGTAGATAAACTACTTAGACCGGGTCTAGTACTGGGACAGGGAATTTGAACTTTCTCGCAATGAGAAAGAATTCAGGAAGCTGCAATGGATGGAACAGAGCTAACAGGGAAGAGCCAAAGCAACTGCAGGGACAATCCTACAATGGAAAGATGCTATTCATTAGTCAAGGCAGTCACTCTGCATAGGTTCAGTCCCACACTCACTCAGTCAACTCCTTTTCAGACGAATCCTATCCTCTCATAAGGCTAGCCTGAAAGACTGAATACCTTAGGGCCCGTACCAAGAAAAGTCATTCCCCTTACCAGAAGCTTACGTAAGAGATGGCTCTTTCTGTCAAATGTTCGAGAAAAAGTACAGACTACCTAACCTGGAAAAGAGGAGCCGACAGCCTTGACTTTCTCTTTCTACTTTACCAACCTCCCGGGCGAAGAGAAGAAAGAAGAGAGCTAGCCTAAGCGGAGCTACCAGCTAGACTACCAGAAGAGCAGCTACTCTGACTAGAAGTCCTTAAGAGCCATTCTCCGTCCTTCACTCTTCAGGAAAGTCAAAAACTTCCCTCCACAGTAATGCAGTCAGTCTGGCTGGCTCAAGAAAGTGAGAGAAAGAGAGGAGGCAAACAAATGAGGCATCAGCGGGGGACCTATGGTGAAGTAATTCTGAGATTGCTTTTTTGTTTTCTAGGGAACTAGACTTTGCCTGTTGTCCAGGAAGTGTGACCCGACCAGCTCTGTCATGGCTTCTGGAGATAAGCCAAACTTCTTCCACCAGCTCCTTCGAAACCATCTAGGTAGACTTGCGATGTCAATTTCTTTCTTGATCATCATATACCAGTTGAATAGTGGCCTGAAGATCTCAAAGAAAGCTTCTTTGTAGTCCTTGTAGGAGGCTTTGACTTGACTTCAAAGAGAAAGAACTTCACACAGCGGCCTTCTGTAGTCTGATTCTCCTGCTCCCCACTCTTCTATACTCTAGTCTATATCTTTTTTATGGTACACACTGAGTGAGTAATGTACCCTTCGGGGTCACAGGAAGAGTGTTTGACCTGGACTGAGTTTGTCCCATAGAGGATTTCTTCTGCTTTATCTATACTTATCGCAGAAATTTATCCTCCTATCAATTCTGTTTGGATGACAGTACCTCGTATTTTGGCTTTGGCATACCAATCTGCCGTCTCTGGGTTTTGTTGGCTGCCTTCTGAGAATCTAGAAGACGGGATTACCCTCACCACGTTTTCGCGTTGTGTGCGATACAAATTTTGAGTTTGGTAAGGTGGTTGGGTGCTAGTTTGCATCAGAGCATTTTCGCTCTTTAGCAGAGAAGCATAGAAATTCTAGAGGCTAGCTTGCTAGTTTCTCTTTTTTCTTTTGAGTACGATAAGGACCTTTTTTGTGACTTTCTCTTCTTACCGTTATGACCTGTCGTCACTATAGAGTTCTGCTCAATTAGCCTATCTCAATCCGAGAACCTCAGGTCTTGATTGTCCAAAACAAATCGGAATTCTTCCGTTTCCCTTCAGAAGTAAGAAGGAGGCTCCTGAAATCGGATTTGCGGCTCCTCCAGTATGGCTCTGCCCCCAGTGTGAAACCCAGCCGACCAACTAATGGATGACAGCTACTTGATGGAATCTTATCCAATCTTCGTCCTCGTCTTCAGTGTCATCTCGGGTATGGGAACCTATGGTATCGGTATAGTGAGTTGTGGCAGGTAGGATCGAGAGGAGAAGAATAGGACTCTTGCTAGTATCAGAACTGGAGAATTCAACAAGATCTGTTGTTCGATCTGCATTAGGAGGGGGCGATGAAACCAATAGAGTCTCGTTCATCCTCCTGTTCGAATGAAATGTTCTGAAATATCTGGGCCGGGTACTGGGATAAAGGCAAGGAAAGGGCTCTATACCCAATTCCTACTGCTAAGTTCACATCTTCTTTTTCTTTGCTACTTGAAAATCAAGAAGAACGATGTCAAAGATCGGATTCCGGTCAACTCATCTTTAGACCTAATGCTAGCTTTCTGTCGAGTCTTCCAAGGAAAGAGTCGGCCATGGACCAGCTATAATAGACCTGCTCTCTTTCCGAGATCAACCAGCCTCACATTTTCAAGTGATAGGATTCAATTCCATAGAGGTGCGGAGCAAACCTGTCAGCATATTTTTAGGTTGAGTGTTGTATTTTGAAAAGGGGTCGCCTACAGAAATTGTCGGTGAATTTTAGATTTTAAATTTAATTTAAATATATATAATTTAGAAAGTAGCATTTGATTTTGAAAATAATTTTAAGTTTGAAAATTTTAAGATATGAAATCAAACCGATCTCACATCCCAAATAGTTTATATAAACGAGCACCACATCACAAACCGTGTATCTATCTCGAAGGACAAACACACTGCTTGACGATCGGGCTCGATTAAATAAACTAGAAGATTTGTGACATCTGTTTGGTCTACGAACCAATTTTATAAGCCGACAAGTTCCCCTACTTAATATAAGGGAATTAAGCAGAGTTTATATTACCTGGATTCTTAAAGTTTCCTATAAGGGCAAGCCCCTATAGTCAATTACATCTTAAATGATGGGAATCATTTAAGAAAACTCTCGATTAAGATCAATGGTTCTACTTTCAAGAATTTCAAAGTTTAAGGTTTTCAAACAATTGGATTTTGGAAATTTCAATTGGGAATGGATCAAATTTGGAATAGTTATTTTAGGAATCCAATGGAAGAAAAGTAGGAGAAGTTGAGGATCCAAGAAGAATCTTGGCAACTTCCCAAACTATCTTATTGTTTGGTTTCAATTTGAGAGTTTATTTCATGTTACAATCCTGCCAATTTTAATTAATTAGGACTTATATTTTTATGACATGATCATATAAATAGCCTCGAAGATGTGAGGGTTTATGCGTACCGAACGACTTCCTCCGGGTCCTATGACCGGTTAGGGCTTAATTTGCACAACATGATTATAAAAATGCCTAACAAAAAGTTGAGGATTTATGTTGCACTAAGCAAACTATCTCGAAATCCTATGGCTCGGTTATTTAATTCTAAAAAAGGTTTAGCTGATGTAGATTCAAGTTTTTCTGACGACGATGACCGTGTTGCCCACTATGCTCCAAACTCCTTGTTATTGCATAGGTTTGGCTTTAGAAAGTGGCAATCAAGAGATGAGAGAAGTGTTTTATTTTAAAGAGGTTGAAAATTGAGATGACTTAGTATTTTAATTGAAACAAATCTTAAAATTGATTAAGCAGAACCAATTAAGATCTCACGGTTTCGTCATCCCGGCACCGTTTTTTTTATCGGATTCACTTAGTCCAGATGAATTTGCTAAACTCAATTGAATGAGTTCCACACTTTCGTTTGGACCGTGAGAAATCCCGTTAGTAACACGTAGTTTACATCATCCGAGGTATTCTGGATCATCCAATGAGATGTTTTAATTTAGTTTTAGTTGTAGTTTTGTGTTCTGTTTGTGGTTAAATTTTGAGTTATCTTATATTTTGAAATGTTGTGGCGGTGAATTTTATCTTGTTGTGACTTTTAATTTAGTTTTAGGTTTCAGTTTTCTAGCTATCCTAAAGGTTTTAGTTTTCATGCAGGGTGACATTCTTGTTTAACATGCAAGAAAAGTAAAGTACAGTACAGGTAAGTAAATTGCAATAAAATAAAAGCTTACCTGGAGGGTCTTCCCGTCATTTCAAGCTACACTTAAAACACATGTTAGAGCATTTATATACTTGCAAGAAACACCTAGGTAAAACTAAGGGAAGGCTTTGGTTGTCTACCAAAAATTCTAATCCTATAGCTAGTCAATTCCAATGACGTCTAGGTTCTTGTGTTTTGTTAAGGATGATTTTCTTCATCAAAGAACAATTAAGTTCAATTGTTCTTCTAAAACATCTCATCTTATTGAGAAAGTGCTTAGGACAAATCCCAAACATCTTTTCAATAGTTCTGAGATCATTTTGAGTTGAAATGAATTTTATTGTACTGGTGAATTACTCATCTCAAAGTTTAGTTGAGTTATGTCTCTTGCTCAGTGAACTTGGACATTTGATTATCCGATGAGTAAAGTGACATTTCACTTAATGTTTCATTTAAGAGTTATGATAATGAAAGCATTTAGGGGCAAATTAATCTGTTGAAGATTTTTCTTTTTTTTTAACAATTCTAAATTTAAAAGTGATGATTTAAAGTGATTTGGTTTAGTTATAAAACTTTAAATAATAATTTTAAGATTGGAATAGTGTTCAAATTATTTTAATTCTATTAAATCTTTATATTTTAATGATCTTAATATTTCAAATTAGTTTTAATGTTTTAAATTTGTTTAAGGTTTGTTTCAAATGATAAATTAATTTTACTGTTTCAATTTAATTTAATTAAGTTATTAAATCACTTAATATTTTAAAGTTTAATTTAATTAAGGGTTATTTTCTTATTAATTATTTAATTATTAATTCCAATTATCATCTTCAGTTTAATTAAGAGTTAAATATTATCAAAGTAATTTATTTAGGGATTTCAAATTAAAGAATTGGTATCTTCTTAAGTCACACCCAACTTTAATAATCTAAATTTTGATTATTCTTCCAAAATTTTAATTATTTAATTAATTAAGGTTTACTTTAAATATTTTCAAGATGATTAATGGGTTTCTACCTCTTAATTATTTAAGTTTCAATCATACAATGAAAAAAAAATTAAGATCAGATATTTTACCCTCCCTTTTTGATTAGACCTAAATATTAATTAGGGTTAAAAAATTTTTTAATCACTTTTTTGCCCCTTCAAGCTTGTTTATTTCATAACTCATCAAATTAAGCTCAAATGAATTTAAAATTTTTATGTCACTTCACTCATATGTCAATTAAGACATTAGAGGAGAAAATGTGATTTTTCTGAATTTAATTTAATTTATATATTTATTTTTGTGATAAAATGAGGGTTTCAATGAAAATTCAACAACATGACCAAGGTAAGGTTTCTGTCCTTAAGAAAATTATGTGATGTTCCTATTGACTAGAGAACCACTTGAACCAATTTTGGTGATTTTTTGAATTATATTTTATTTATTATAATTATTTTAAATTTTGGAGTATTAATTAATTATAAAATAAATTTAAGGATGAAAAATGGATTTTATATTTTTCATAAATCTCTCTGACCTCAAGGAGTTTAGAGAAGTAAATTTTATATTTTTCTGATTTTTCTTTGATTTTACGAGAATTAATTAAGTGAAAATGTTGAAAAATCCATTTTTTAATATTAAAAATTTTTAAGCTTTTAAAATTCAATATCTTAACCTATAGACTTGAGGAAAATATTTGGTTTGTTCCTAAGTGATTAGGAAGCAAAATATGACATTTTTATTATTTTTAATATTTTTGTGATTTTTTTATTTTTTTAATTATTAAAATATTAAAAATATGATTAAAAATGAAAAATTTTTAGAAAATTCTAATTTTAATTTTCATAGACTCCTCTGATATCAGAGAACCCACAAAACCAATTTGGTGAATTTTTTAAATATATTTTGGGTTTTATGAATTTTTTAATTTTTAAAATAGCTATGTCACTTAATTAATTCATTTAATGGGTCATCGTCTCCGACCGGTGTGTCCCGAGAGCCGTCCACACTAAAACCCTAAGATCTCCCTCATCTCTCCACCAAATTTCATGTTCTTATGCTCTATGAACTCGTCTTGAAGAGACGAACACATCTATACGGCTAACATGCATTGAAATTAACTCAAATGAAATGGAGAATCGCTGGAAGCTCGGGTTAAGAAGAAGTCTCCATACCTTGGTTCAGCAGGTGAGGCCTCGACTAAATGTGCTCGGCATGTTTGTTGGAGCTGGAGGAGCCTAGGGATGAAGTCTCTGGTCTTGTTGAATTATCTAGGTGTGATTTCCAGCAAGCCCTATTTCAAAGTTTGGCCGATAGAAGAAATGGCTGGCCTGAAGAGGGGGATTTTGCTGGGGAACTTCTTCTCTTGGTCTGGTGAAGGTGTAGGGTCAATCAATTTAAGGATTGGCTCACTGTGGTGAAGTGTCCTGTTTTTGGGTGGATTTTGAGCTGAGAAATTGAGCTCTGTTAATGGGGATTAGGGCAAAGAGACAGTAGGGATCAATTGCTCTGGGTTAGGAGAAGAGTTTGAAGTAATTTTTGCAGAGTTTTGGTATGGTTTTGTTCAGCACCTCTTTTGGCCGAGAGGTGGTGGTGTTTAAATAGAGGTGGCTGGAGGGCTTCCCAGGGGCAATTGGAGGCTGGGATCAGCTGCTCAGGGTGGAGAAGAACAGCCATGGTGTCCATTTGAGTTGGGACAACTCAGCCAGTGGGTTTGAATTTTTTGAAACCAAATAAGGCTCTCGGCCTGGTGTTTTCCGGCGGCTGTGGTGGCTAGCCGGCCAGGTATGGGTCATCATCTGACTCTGGAAGTTGGTGAGTTCAATTGAGGCTTGACATATGTAAAGGAGTTTTATTTAAGTGGTAAGGGGGAAGGGTCATTTTGGGCTCAATTTGGCCAAGTCATGTTTTAGGCTAGGTGCACCTCCCCAAGGCTGGTTTGGGTTTAAGAGAAAGTCACTTGGGTCAGCTCGGAAAGGGTGGTGAAGTCCCCATCCAAGGTGAGGTGGCTAATCTTAGTTTAGAGTGTAGCATGGATGAGGTTAAAAAAGATTAATGAAGGGTTAAGAAAGAGGCTCCTTCTTTTGCCACTAATGGTATGGTGACGTGGAAAGAGCTCTTCATGGCTTGTATGTGGCTTATGCATGGCTCAATGGCTCCATTTGGCTTAGGAGTGGCTTGGCTCACTTACATGGAAATGGATTTTGGGATTTTTGATGAGTTTAGGAGAAATTGGCATGAGGCTTGATTTGGATTTATTTGATGATTGATTTAGAACTTAGGGATGATTTCAATTAAAAGGTACGATGAGAAGAAATTTTCATGTGGGCTTTAGAGCTAATTTTGGGCTTTTCGAAATCATTTTGGATGGGCTTTTAAAATGCTTTAAGGAAGTGGGCTTTTAGGTTTTGAAATAAATTGATGGATGAAAATTGGTGAGGGGTTGTGTCAAGTAAATGTTAAGATTGCTTTAAGAATGTGCCAAGAGTAATTTGAAACAAGTTTGGGGTGATTTTGAGTTGAATTGGGTTCAATTTAGGCTTTTTAGTAATGAGGCCAAAGGGGATAGAATTGAGCTAACTTGGGGTTAAGGTTGTGCCAATGTTGGGTTTTATGTAAAATTAATATTGAAAAATGTTTATGGGGGTGTGACAAAAAGTTTTCAACTTTTGTTGGGCTTTGATTTTGGGATTTGGGCTCATTTGGGTTCATGATGGATTTAGGCCAAATTGGGATTTTTTGGTTTGGGTTACGTTTGGGTGGAGTTTGGTTTCAAATTTGAGGCAAATCATGTACTTTTTGTTTGTGGGGATGTTAAGAAGGTTTAGGAAAAGATTTGGGGTTAATTGGAGTTGAGTTGGGTTGGTTTTGGCCAAGTTTAAGTCATGGGCCAAAATTGGGCTTTAAGCTTCAAATTGAAATTGGATCCACATGTTGATGAAATTGGGTTTGGATTTGGTCTAATTTGGTATTGGGGATATTAAATTGAAGTTTAGAATTGAATTGGATCAACATTGAGGTCAATTGGAGTGGTTCGTGGGACATTGGGCTCTTATAGGTTAAAAAATAGGTCAAATTGGGGGTTTTAGTAAAAGTAGGTTAAATTGATAAAATTGGCCTATGGTATAGTTGAACGTAATGAAATTAAGAATATTTGGGATTTTTTGGAATTTTCTAGGAATTTTTTGGAATTTTTTGGATTTTTGGTTTAAAAGGGTATTTTTTTGTATTTGGAAGGTATTGGGGGTATTTTTGGAAATTTTGGTGTATTTGGTCATGGATGATCAATTTGAGTGGGGGAAATGTTTAGGATTGATTTTGAGGAATTTTAGGTAATTTAGGCAATTTTGCAAATTTTGGGCAATTTCAAGGGCATTTGGTAGGCTTGGTGGGTTTAGAGTCCCGGGGGTCAAAAATTGAAATTTTGGAAAAATGAAGGTTGATCAAGTGTGAGTGAAATGAAACCATTTTGGTTGAGCCATGAAGCCATGTTAAGCTCACAAATGCCATGATAGGACTCATCTTAGGCACTCAATATGTTGTTCCTAACCCTCTTAACCAGGTGCTTAGGGGTTGAGGACCATCCATATGAATTACCTACATGAGTCAGGAAGCCAAATTGGTTAAAGGTAGTTTTAGGGCTTGGAATGTGTGTGAGAGTGTGGTGTGTGAAAGCGTACCCTCACCAGGACCAGACCATCCAGGGTAATTCTAAAGCCAAAGAGTCCTATAAGAAACTCATCCTTTAAACCTCCACATTTGATCTTAACCCTCCAAGTGGCTTAGGGGGTTTACAATCAAACTTGTGGGGTTTGAAGGGAGCCAAGAGGTGTTTGGATTTCTTAGTGGTGGGTCCCATTTATAGTCCTCTAAGATAGTCAAGGAGAAGCCCTATGGCTAGATCCTAAGTACTATGGAGAGAGAGGAGAAAAGACCTCATCAAAAATGAGGTCAACAAAACCTTGTCGAGATCCATACCCGGGTAGAAAGGATGGCTAGAATATCTCTTTCACTCTAGACATGGATGGGATTTTGACTATTTCAGAGCCTTTTGAGCTCTTCCCAAGCCAAACGTCGTGTTACCTTCATCCTTAGTCAGGTTGTTCATGGACAGAGGTTCGGACTTCATTTTCAAATCATTCTGAAATTAATTGAGAGTGTCCAAGGACCCTGAGAAACCTTGAATTAAGACCTCGGTCCGCACCGCGATGGAGAATTCCTCACGAGTCAAGCTTGCCTCTTCATGCCTCGCCTTTCATGAATTCTCCCCCGTTTTAGGGAGGCCGGAGTTGATCAACGGATACTGCTAAACCCTTAGTCACTGGACCGATCCCTATCTATGGTCGATTTGATTCAAAAGTTGTCAATAGCTGCTCCTTCTTTCCTCTGTATCCTTTGCCCTTCGCACCTTGGCTTGGAAGAGAGAAGAGACACTTGTGAATCCCCTCTTTCGTACATGAGTAGACTGCTCGCTACGCCCTTTTTCACTCCTAAAGAAGTGAAGCGCCACTCATACCTGGCTTTCCAGCTTTGACTTCTGTGACTCTTTGAACTAGCGACTAGCTTCTTTGTAATGTATTGAACCATAGGAGCTCCGAAGTGGCATCAGCCAGCGCCCGATATTCAGCCTCAGTGCTGGATAGAGCAACTACAGTCTGCTTCTTACTACGCCAAGAAGACAAGAAAAAAACACTATCCAGTGGTGGAACGTCTGTCGGTCGAAGAAGGCACTACGTGGTGGAAGCAACCGATGCTTTGGTAATTCAGTTGACTCCTTCCTTGATGCCAGTCTGTGCTTGCTGTCATGCTGGCAAAAGCGGGGGTTTCGGCTTACCTACTATTGGATTTGAACCAATGACTCTCGCCGTATGAAAGCGATACTCTAACCGCTGAGTCAAGTAGGTCAAGCTGAGTCAAGTCAGAGAAAATCGACTCTAAGAGAAAGCCAACCAAAGCGCAACCAGAGTTCTCCGCGGGGTGGAGCGCTAAGAAAGAGAAAGCGTTATCGCTCTACGAAATGAAGCAGCGGCTAGCACGCTAAGATCAACCACTTGGAAAAGTTCTGTCTGTCTTCATTCATGTTGTAATGCGGTCGTTCTCTGCTGCATTGGTGTTTTCACTCCCCACTCTCCACCATAACCAAACCATATAAAAGGAGTAGTCAAAGGAAGTACGGCGGGTCCGAGTAGGAAAAAATGAACTAAGAAGTAGGGCATACAATACAACAATGGATCAATTCATTCAACAAGATCCGTTCGGATCGGACCAGGATGAATGGGATTGGTCTGACCTCTCGCTCGGATGTCAGACTCCCACCGCCGACAGATGTCCCATGCCACGTTTCGTGAACAGCTATGCCCGAGAATGAATGAATTGTGATATAGCGCCGAAGAAGCCACAGCTCTATTCCCGACTAACGACTTGTCACGATCCAATTGTTTCTTTCATAGAGTTTTCATGTTCCAAGTGTCAGACATCAAAATCAATATCTTTTTGATTCCGATCGTCAATCCACTTTCCAGAATAATAAGGAATTGGCTAACAAGCCTATTTGATTCAATGCCCCCAAGACTGAGTTCTCAATGGTGGGATCGATCTCCGGGTTGACACTCAGGGAGGAACAATGGGCCAAGGGAACAAGTGAAAAACAAAACACTCACCAAGGAGAAAAGCGCTGGCTGAGCAGCAGCTCCAGCTCGAGCTCACTCTTACCTTTCTTTCAGGCTTATCCCGAACCACTAGTCTTTAGCAGCTCTATTCGATAGATGTGGATTGACAGATTATGGGTCCCTAATTGGACAGGCGGCTAGCACTACTACGACTGGCACTATGACGAGGCACTTCCAGGTAACGAGTCAGACCGCCTACGGAAGTTCCCTTGGTCTGACCTCGGGGTCACATTAGACTGGCGCTGCTATTACGGCTGACACTGCTACTTGCACGACTAATAGCTCGAACTCGGATTGGGGGCACGCAACGCAGGTCTTTATCGCTGCTTTCTATCTAGTAGTACTGGTTCCGAACTCACAATCAATCTGAATCCATTCTCTTCTATCTTAGAAAGAACTCAGCAGTAACCCTTAGACTTCTATTGACAAAGAAAAGGGGAAGGAACTTCACGACTCATTTGGCCCCGTTCTTTCAGAAACAAAAGAACCGGATGAATTCAAATTCGTGCCTATCGTTTGTCCAAAGGGAGAACTGCTAGCTGGGACCCCGGCCCTGACTTTTTAGCAGGGCGCCTGACTGCACGGAATGAAAGACCAGAATACCAGAAGTGAAGTAGTCAAGCCCCAAAAGCACACTTCTGAGTTGGGGCGGGGGCTGCTTTTGAAAAAGGTATGGCTTCAGAGTAGTAAAGCGGGCTTCTTTCTCCTGTTTGTTTGGTAGATCTCTGGGCTCCTTCTCTAGATCGGGATCTGCATCTCGATCCTGCCAATGATTCGTACCTTGGCTATCGGTCATGTTCTCGATCCTCGTTCCCACTCCCATCTCCAGCTCACGCTCCTTTGGCACCATACCCCGCCTTCTGAATAACTCATCACACCTTTTCGAAAGGTGGCTAGTGGCGGGCAACACCTCAAAGGCCTGGCTTAGTAGTTGTAGGCTCCTCCCTTTCGCGAAGCCTATCCTTGGGCTCTCTTGCTCATGCTCCCTATCTCGATCTTGACCAGTATTCGCACCCCGAATCCTCCACCTTTCCTGGAGGTTCCTCTTCCTATATCTCTTTGGTGTTGATGTCGTGAATTGGGGCGGAGAAACATGGGTTGGTTTATCTAGCCCGATAGCGGAAACCATTAAGACGGGGCACTGCATGGCTGAAAAGGCTCTCTTTTCATTTTCACAATGAATGGTTGTCGTCCCCCCGCTTCCAGAAGTTTTGGATGGCTAATCAGTTGTGGTTCCTTATTCTGAATTTCACTCTCACGGAATGAGGGGCCATTGCTGCGTTGGAGGCCTTCCGGACGCTAGCTTTCAAGCCTAACCTATCAAAAGTCAAAAGTGGAGGCTCAGAAACCAAAGAACGTTGTCAATAGAGAGCGTAGGATGGAAATGGGAGAGAGAATTGGGATTCAAGGTATAGATCGGATTGAGCCTGAGATCCGGATCATGAGCACAAGAAAGAGCAACCAAGATATGAAATGGATATGCAATGAGGGAGCGCTAGCCCCAAGGGTAAGATAAAGTCTAGCTACCCGAGCTGTCATGAGTTCCTAAACTTGAGGAATCAATCGCCTCAACTCAAAAACGGAGTGGATCTGAGCCTGCCTCGGCTCAACCGTACTACCCTGTGGGAAAGGTTCCCACCCAATGGACTGAGACTTGGCTAATATGGGAAAGGGACGGACGCAGAGCGAGATGTCAAGAAGGGCGGGACGTGAATTGAATGGGAGTATGTATAGAGACGCTAATACGTACAGGTTCGGACGGGAGATACAGCTCTTGAGATCGGGCCTGGATCTTTAGAGTCTTCCCAAACTAAGCTCACGAGAAGATCCTTTGATTACCAACTTGATGATTCTGGACAAAGAGCCCTTGTCAACTTGTCCGAGGGTAAGTAATTGGAGAAAGAAAGACTTGACCTTTAGCGGCTGAGGCAACACAAAAACAGCCAACCTTTCTAGACGAAAACGAAAGACTTCCCCTTAGATGCATTTTCTTTCACCCTGAGCATGTCTGATCGAATGCAAGAAGCAAATGAATTGTGTGCGTCATCCATAACGAAATTTAGATTCTTCTTTCATTTCATCAACAAGATGGATTTTGATGTGCGCGCCGTGCCCCCTGACTTTGGTTGGAGCGCTTTGCTCGTGACAGTTGTGCTATTCCTTCGCTGATGAGGCCCTAGGACTGTGCTACTGGCTGAGCCGCTTCTCTTCTCATTAGTACCCTACGGGCTCTTCTCTGCTGAAGTTAGGAATTGATCAGTCAACCATCCGCCCTTCCACCCTTCCGACAAGATTGGATCTTTCATTCCTCTGCTCGGGAGGCATCAAAGAAGTAGCTAGTAAGGGCTGGCTTCAAAACTCGATTGGCTTCGAGAAGTAGTAGCATTCGATAGGATTCCTACCTCGAGACGTAGAGCTCTGAGTTCAGGAAAGAAGATCTTGGCCAGCAGTAGTCGAGCAAGCTTATGCCCTTGTTCCCTTCCGGGTATGATCCCAACTCCTTCGCTACTGGTCAACCAATTCTTATCCTTCTATCCACCTCCCGAGTTGAGTTCATCTCGTCGGCAGCCATCTCAACAGTGAGTGTTTCTAGGAGCTCTGGTTCATCCGTAGTTCCGTGTGCCTCAGCTAAGGTTTTTTTTTCATAGGCAAGTTTCACTTTACTAGATTCAGTGTTGTGGCAATCCTCTAAGAGTTTATGATTCGGGTCTGGGTCTCGAGATGATATTCAGGCGCGTAGCGAAGAGCAGAGCTGATAGAAATGCTAATGAGAATGAGAATGGAGATACTCAAAAAAACTTGAAGAAAGAAAGACTTGTGCCCATTGTCCAAGATTCCTTTGTGTTGTGGGACTTTCTTTTTCTTCTTCTTGACTCAGCAACCCTCCCATTCAGGACAGAACTCTCAGGGTATCTCTGAAGATTCAAAAGACAGAAGAGTGACTGTCAATGCAGAATTGACAACAACAGATGAGAAAGAAAAGAAACATCTCAATGTCAATTCTACACGATTTGAATTGAAGTCGAGAAATGAGTTTTTCCTATGGTGAGATAGAAAATTTTCAGATTGAAATGTGAGACTCTCAGACTTTCAGTCTCTGTTATATACGTATATAAATCAAGTTTGTTGACGATCAGCCATTTCCATTCTGAAATTTCAAGATTGAAATGTGAACTTCTGAATCAAACTCTTTCCTTTGTTCAAAGTTTTTTTTCAATTAGCTCAGCTATCTTTGAGAAAGCTTTCCGTAACCCAAAGAACTGAAGCTGGACTGTAGATCCGTCGTTAGACTAATCTTTGGTTCGTCAATGAAACCTTCAGAAGAAAAAACCAAGAGTTTTCTTCCGGGGCGTAGTGATTGGTGGGCGGAGAAGAGAAGTCTAAAGTCTCACGCTATGACTTCCCAAAGGAAGACAAAGAACTGGCATTCCTCCTTTCAACTGTCAATGGTGTGAATGAAGAAGTCAAGACTGGAACTTGAATTGGGATGGGGGTTGTGGAGCTGTAACAACCGTTATAGATCTCCTAATCTTTTGTAGTTCAGGCGCCGGGGATTAGTTCTGAAAAGGTATCAATGGTCCAATGCTTTAGCTGACGTCTCTTCAATAACCGCACCTATGGTTTGATTCCCAGAAAGACTTGCTCGTAGGCAACAAATTCTCTTGATCGGTAGAATGAGCATTGACAGTCTTAAAAGAAATGAATTCAAGACAAGCGCTTTTGCTATCCTTTCCAACCCCCATTAGACTTTGCTTGTGCCTCTATGGGCGGCACATCTTCTTCCAAAAAGAAATCAATCTGGCTAGGGCGATACACATAAGACCAGATTCTTCCACCACCAAAAGAAGATTATCCTGATCCTGGGAAAAAACAAAACTTTACGAGCGGCTTCTTCAAGCGGAAATTATTTTTGTTGCAAGCCAGTCTGTCCAGTCCTGGTATCATTCTCAATCAAAGTGGGAAATTCTGGCTAGTAGCGGTCTAATCGTATCATGGCATGGCCATCTCTTTCCTTGAAGAATGACAATCTCCATGCATGAAGTTCAAAATAGTAGCGAAAAGGATGAATCTCCCGTATAGTGGTATATTACGTTAATCCGTTAGTTCAAATCCCTCTTTTTTCTGAGCCCGCCTTTCATCCAAGTTAAAGCCCCAAGTCTTCCCGTGCTCGAAGGAAGCAATGCCTTTCATCGAGTCAATTGTCTAAGCCAGCCCTTAAGTAAGTCGAGGTCTTGTGGTATAGCCCAGGTATGGTCTTTAGTTGTTGTGTTCACTTTACGTCATTATTGAAGCTTGGGTGAATGTGGAGGTCTAGTAAAATTTCCGTAGAGTGAAGGTGCAATGGCTTTTTCTTGAGCTAGTGTAAGAAAAATAAAGTCCTCCAACCCCCAAATCCTTTTTCTTAGGCTTTAGGTCTACTAGCTCAGAATGCCCGTCTAGTCGTTCAGTTCTTTCTGTCGAGCGAGTGATTGTGGATGTTGGTGTGTAATCCTTCCCCTATCCTTTTTTTCTTGAGCTAAACCTAGTGTCTTTCATTTTCATCCTAATCCCTTTCTTTCAGCGGGGAATTTATATCAATTCAGTCAGGGCCTAAGACTTCATGAAACGAGTCAAAGCCTATCATCCTTTCCTTTGTTGCTTGGCGCATTGCCCTAGCTTGAGTGACTCAAAGTCTTCTCCCGGCTCAAGTGTTGAAGCCTGAGCCTGCCCCAACTTCTTTCTCTCTAGTGCCTTTTTGATAAAACCTCATTCCCCTAGCGCTTAAATAATCTTGCCCGATTCGAACTCTATCGGAATGCCCTATCCCCGCTCCAACCAAGAAAGTCAAAGCGGACTCTCCCCATGTAATAATGGAAGAGATTTTGACAAGAGCTTACTACTTCAGCGGAAGCAGCTCGATATTGAACTTGAAAGGATTCTCTTTCTATCTAGATCTTTCAAATAGCTGATGTCATTCACTTCGAATCCCCTGAGAGTCAAGTTCAGTGAGCTACGAAATCGAAGCGAGAAAGAAGAGAGAGCTATGTACCCTTACTTGGAACTAGCTGAGTCTATGGCATCCCCACTTCCACCTGAATAGCTTGAACCATAGAAGTTAGTATATTATTGAAGAGGAACCGACCGACCCAATCTATGTTTTTTTACAGGAACTCTTCCCTACCCTATGCCCTCTGAGTATGAGAGTACCACCCACGGCCATTGCCATTGATAGCCTTTTTCTTCTATTCTCATTAAATTGCTTCCCACCTCTTGTTACGAATCACTTGAATTTGAATTGAAGATTCTCAAAGTCAAGAGGCATTCCCTTCTTCCTAGTCATAGGCGACGGGTGGTCTTCATACGTGGGATTGGTTTGGATAATCCTTCTAAGCCCGCCCACTTACTAAGATCCAAGACATGTCCCCGTAATTGACGAGATTGACTTCCGGACCAACCTGGGTTCATTCACCAACAGACTTTTCGGCGGACATTGTTGAAAGGAGTACGCCGATGGTTAGAACTAGTCTCTTTTTATATAAGGAAGATGGAGGTAAAAGATAGATCTCGACCGAAAAGAGGTTTTTGGAGTCGACTAATTGCTCTTCGACCAATCTCCGGTTGTTGAGCTCGCCCGCTATTAGTAGGAAGAAAGAAAAATCTCGTTGAGAGAGTGGATCGGACGGGAAGTCCAAACCAAGACATCTCGCCACATAAGCCGATCCCGATCCGGCAGTCCTCTTTTTATGGACAATTTGGACTAACAATCATCCATGTAGACGCCTTCTTTATAGGTCGGATCGGGCATTTTCTTCTCCTTCCGGTCTCGGGTATATAGATCCGAAGTCGCTAGTGCAAAAGGAGATCATCCAGAATGCGGATTGGGACCCGTACACGTACTACCTTTTGACGGAGATCGAGGTTGCGTAGCAAAAGATTGAATCCGATATGTTCTGTTGTCGAACTGGGGCGCCTAATGAAGTGAAGTTGGGCTAAGCGGTCTTCTCTCTTCCCATATTAGGATTTGAGGTTTCATAATCTGACCTGCTCTTCCCCCTTTGGTTCCTCATTGATAGGTTTTTAAGTCGAGATTGAGAAAGTGTGATTTGTACCAGGGCAGATCACTCCAAAAAGCAGGACTTATCTTATAGACGATCCTACTCGACATAGATGAAAGGATACCGGGCATGACAGACAGGTTTGATGGAATGAAACGTCCACCCTTGATTCACACCACTCAACCACCTCTTCAGCCGCTTCGTACTGACGACGAGTGCTTCTTACCGAAAGAATGTGCTTCCACGGCCGGAGAAGGTTCATAGATCACCAATCGGCCAATATCTGGTCTAGTCGTCAAAACAAAGCAAGAAAGTGAGAAAAGAAGCCCTAGCGGCTTTGACTCGGCCCGCAATTACGCAGTAAATTAACTTCCAAAAGATGGCCAAAAACTTGACCTGATTTATAAATGGCGGCTAGTGTGCAAAATCTTAAATGATATAAAAATTGGAAAATATTTTACACACTAGGGGTACTACGCAAGTATACGTATCGTTTCAAGTAATATAGAGTTTTCTTCAAAAACCCCAGTATCGATCCCACGAGGAAGTGAAGTAAGAAGTCTTTAGTCAAATTCTAGTCTACTACAATTACTCCTTAGATTGGAATGTCGATTAAAATTGTGTTTTATCTAGCAACTACTCCTAAATGCAAGTGTTAAATGTAAAGATAGTAACTATAACTAAATGCAAATAATAATTCTAAAAATAACCCTTTTTGGATGAGTTGGTTTGGAGAGTTTTGAGATATTAAAAACTACTATTCTTATGTAATGAAATAGATAATGTATAGGAATGAGATGCATTTAATATTGTATGTGCCAAATAGGAGCAATCATATTCTTTACCCTTTGATCCAGGCATAAAGAACATTGACTAATCCTATGCTTGGTTACTGAATCTGCGGCTAGGCTGGGAGCATACCGGCTGCCACTTCGGAGCTCCCACGTTCCCCTCGCCTGAGGGCTAACATCTACACTTCAGCACTCAAACGATAGGACCGAATTGAATAAGGACTCAGAAAATACTGGATCCCCCCTACACAGGCAAATTGTTGATAAAACTCCAAAATAGCATTTTCTTTTGACCCAATCTTTTTTCTCTTTATCATTCGGGAAAGACAAGAAAATCTCAGGGTAACAAACATTATCTAAAATTTCTATTATATTGAACCCATAGCTGATGATAGAACTAGAATAGATATTTTTGTTTTCTACTTACACGGGCCCATATCCTTGCTTTTCTATCAATTTCTAATTCCGACGCTTCCCCCCAATCCGATATTATAGTACTGGTATAGACAGAAACTCCGTTATGTTCCAATTCTGAACGATAGTAAACTCAGGACTTTGCAATATTTGGTTGATCACAATTCGGTATATTCCATTTACTATAGAGGTTCCAAAGAATTCATTATAGGGATGTTTCCAATAAAACAGTTTGTTCTTGCATATTTCTACCGGTTTCCAAATTAAGACCGCAGGTACATATAATTCAGAAGAATAATGAGTGATTCATACACAGCATCTCTTTCTGTTATCAAGGGCTCTACCAATTGATATGTTTCCACAAATAATTGAAATTCAATTTCTTGATCTCTATCTTCAATTTTTGGAAACATTAAATTCTTCCGTCAAGCCCTGATTAATGAACCTACAAAATCCCTCAAATTGTATCTGACTAAATCCAGGTATTGTGGACATTCCCTCATTTCCATTCTGGAGCATCTTAATCTGAAGTTTCCTCTTTATTGAAAAAAATCCCATTATCGGCTTTTGGCTCACTATTCATCGAACCCTACCAATTGATCTACTTAATGATGGAATGGATATTCTGTTTACTGAATCACATAAAATTTTAGTCAACTCCATCCATATATATCGTATGAACGAAAGCAAGACAGAGAAATGAAGGGCATTTTCGATGCAAGTTCGAATTTGATCTTGAGACAGGTACAAATATAAAGAAATGGAAATTAATAAAGCATTCCCGGGAAAAATTCTGTCACTTAGGCTGATGGAGTCTTTTATCGGATATAAAAATTGATCCAATTTAGATCTAATACCTAATTATTTTATTATGATATTAATGATATTATGATCAGCGTACAAAAAAAGAAAAAATCAATGAGTTTAGGATTTAATCTGCTCTCTATGAATGAGATAAAAACAGAAGAATCAGGAACAGCATAGAGTTCCCTTTTTTTTTAGCACACGCAATTGAATGTTCAAAAAGGAATTCGCAAATCTTTTTTTGGTAGTAAAATTATAAAATACAATGGAATTGCGTACGTATATAGTCATAGGGTAATCTTTAGGAAGTACATGACGATATAGCTATC
Organism: Papilionanthe hookeriana x Papilionanthe teres; assembly: GCA_022702705.1. NCBI lineage: Eukaryota > Viridiplantae > Streptophyta > Magnoliopsida > Asparagales > Orchidaceae > Papilionanthe > Papilionanthe hookeriana x Papilionanthe teres. The sequence goes on from CM040426.1 coordinate 142,814,599, forward strand.
TAGCTATCCGTATATCACATCTTTTATAAGAATTGAACTTGGTGCAACCTAGGTTAGGTCGTACTCTATCATAATGTCTATCTTCTATTCATATTCAATGAAATATTCAAGCACAATGATCCTATAGGGATATGTGCATAAGAAAGAGACCCGGCTTGGTATCCACGTATAACAATTTCTGTTCTAGAGTTTACACTTTTCTGGGGTTTACATATACACATATATTTTATTATAATTAGAATTGATCATGTAATTGATAATGATTGGTGAAATCAATTGGATTTTACATCCATTAAGATAAGGAGATACAAAATTAAGAGCTGTTCGCTAATTCAAAGTAAGAAAAGTAAGTAAGAGTAAAAGAGTAATAAGTAAATATTAAATAGTTAATGGAGTAAATAAGAATTTATTCGAAATTGACCTGCATTTTACAGTCTGTGACCGGGCCGGACTCCGGCTAAATACGACCGGGACAGCATGAAATCGGAGCTTAACCCGACTCTAAGGAGGCCAAGCATTCTGAGCGTAGGAAGGAGGCATTCTACTTGCTTACCATGCCGGCCGATGAGCGAATGGCGCTTGCTTCCAAGCAGATAAGGATCAACAGAAGCAGCGATTGGAGCGGGCAATAGGCCGTAAGTTGGCAAATGACCGACCGACGAACGTTCAGACCGGACGTAAAGTCTCAAAAATCTCTTGCCTTCGGGGCAGGGCCGGGCTTCTCACAAAGAACCGCAACATGGAAAGGGAGGTATCCAAGCTCGCATCTGGCCATCTCCTTGGCTGCTGGATCGGGCGGGAGAATATGGGATTCGTAGATGAAAGACCGGTTATGCATTCAGTACCATCGGTTCTTCCAGCAAAAGTCAATCCAGTCAAGAAGGCACTAAGAACTGCGAGTGACGAAGACAAAAGCAATAGATTTTTCAAGCAGCGGATGAGAGAACACCGTTGACTCTTGTTGCATGGCAAGGAGAACTCTAACAAGGGGTAGGCTTACACCGGTGAATTTCACATAACCTACTCTCGAGGTTCCGGAGTGTGAAGTTCAATGAAGAGGTTGACAGTCGAGATTAGGCGATAAAGAGTTGTTCAACGCTCTCAAGCTAAGATGAAATCGGTTGAGATAAATGAACGAGGTTCTGGAGTGAACCGGCATCGAAAAGGAAGGTTGTTAGTCAGAAACTTCCCTATTAGTAAAGAGGTTGATCCTTTGTGCTTCGTGATGAACTCGATCTCAGGCTCTGAAAGCAGCACTCGTAATATAACCCATGTGAAGAAAAGGATGAATTGACGACTACCGAATGCATAACCGGTCTTTCATCTACGAATCCCATATCTCCCGCCCGATCCAGCAGCCAAGGAGATGGCCAGATGCGAGCTTGGATACCTCCTTTCCATGTTGCGGTTCTTTGTGAAGCCCGGCCCCGCCCCGAAAGGCAAGAGATTTTGAGACTTTACGTCCGGTCTGAACGTTCGTCGGTCGGTCATTTGCCAATCCTACGGCCTGTGCCGCTCCAATCGCTGCTTCTGTTGATCCTTATCTGGCTTGGAAGCAAGCTATCTTCGCCTATCGGCCGGCATGGTAAGCCGTAGAATGCCTCCTTCCTACGCTCAGAATGCTTGGCCTCCTTAGAGTCGGGTTAAGCTCCGATTTCATGCTGTCCCGGTCGTATTTAGCCGGAGTCCGGCCCGGTCACAGACTGTAAAATGCAGGTCAATTTCGAATAAATTCTTATTTACTCCATTAACTATTTAATATTACTTATTACTCTTTACTCTTACTTACTTTTCTTACTTTGAATTAGCGAACAGCTCTTAATTTTGTATCTCCTTATCTTAATGGATGCAAAATCCAATTGATTTCCGACTAATCATTATCAATTACATGATCAATTCTAATTATAATAAAATATATGTGTATATGTAAACCCCAGAAAAGTGTAAACTCTAGAACAGGGTATACGTGGATGCAAGCCGGGTCTCTTTCTTATGCACATATCCCTATATAGGATCATTGTGCTTGAATATTTCATTGAATATGAATAGAAGATAGACATTATGATAGAGTACGACCTAACCTAGGTTGCACCAAGTTCAATTCTTATAAAGATGTGATATACGGATAGCTAGATAGCTATATCGTCATGTACTTCCTAAAGATTACTCCTATGACTATATACGTACGCAATTCCATTGTATTTTATAAATTTTACTACCAAAAAAGATTTGCGAATTCCTTTTTGAACATTCAATTGCGTGTGCAAAAAAAAGGGAACTCTATGCTGTTCCTGATTCTTCTGTTTTTATCTCATTCATAGAGAGCAGATTAAATCCTAAACTCATTGATTTTTTCTTTTTTTGTACGCTGATCATAATATCATTAATATCATAATAAAATAATTAGGTATTAGATCTAAATTGGATCAATTTTTATATCCGATAAAAGACTCCATCAGCCTAAGTGACAGAATTTTTCCCGGGAATGCTTTATTAATTTCCATTTCTTTATATTTGTACCTGTCTCAAGATCAAATTCGAACTTTGAAAATGCCCTTCATTTCTCTGTGCTTTCGTTCATACGATATATATGGATGAAGTTGACTAAAATTTTATGTGATTCAGTAAACAGAATATCCATTCCATCATTGCTAGATCAATTGGTAGGGTTCGATGAATAGTGAGCCAAAAGCCGATAATGGGATTTTTTCAATAAAGAAACTTCAGATTAAGATGCTCAGAATGGAAATGAGGGAATGTCCACAATGCCTGGATTTAGTCAGATACAATTTGAGGATTTTATGAGTTCATTAATCAGGGCTTGACGGAAGAATTTAATAAGTTTCAAAAAATTGAAGATAGAGATCAAGAAATTGAATTTCAATTATTTGTGGAAACATATCAATTGGTAGAGCCCTTGATAACAGAAAGAGATGCTGTGTATGAATCACTCACATATTCTTCTGAATTATATGTACCCGCGGTCTTAATTTGGAAAACCGGTAGATATGCAAGAACAAACCGTTTTATTGGAAACATCCCACAATGAATTCTTTTGGAACCTCTATAGTAAATGGAATATACCGAATTGTGATCAACCAAATATTGCAAAGTCCCGGTATTTACTATCGTTCAGAATTGGAACATAACGGAGTTTCTGTCTATACCAGTACTATAATATCGGATTGGGGGAAGGTCAAATTCAGAAATTGATGAAAGCAGGCGTTATGGGCCCGTGTAAGTAGAAAACAAGAAATATCTATTCTAGTTCTATCATCAGCTATGGGTTCGAATATAATAGAAATTTTAGATAATGTTTGTTACCCTGAGATTTTCTTGTCTTTCCCGAATGATAAAGAGAAAAAAAGGTGCAGGTCAAAAGAAAATGCTATTTTGGAGTTTTTATCAACAATTTGCCTGTGTAGGGGGGATCCAGTATTTTCTGAGTCCTTATGCAAGGAATTACAAAATTTTTTCAACAAAGATGTGAGTTAGGAAAGATTGGTCGACGAAATATGAACCGGAGACTTAATCTTGATATACCCCAAAACAATACATTTTTGTTACCACGAGATTTATTGGCTGCTGTGGATCATTTGATTGGAATTAAATTGGGAATGGGTACACTTGACGATATGAGTCACTTGAAAAATAAACGTATTCGTTCTGTAGCAGATCTATTACAGGATCAATTTGGATTGGCTCTTGTTCGTTTAGAAAATACGGTTCGAGGAACTCTATATGTGGAGCAATCAGGCATAAATTGATACCGACTCCTCAAAATTTGGTAACTTCAACTTCATTAACAACTACTTATGAATCGTTTTTTGGTCTACACCCTTTATCTCAAGTTTTGGATCGAACTAATCCGTTGACACAAATTGTTCATGAGTTATTTGGGTCCTGGAGGATTGACGGGGCGAACTGCTAGTTTTCGAATACGAGATATCCACCCGAGTCACTATGGACGTATTTGTCCAATTGACACGTCGAAGGAATCAATGTTGGACTTATGGGATCATTAGCTATTCATGTGAAGGTTGGTTATTGGGGATCTATAGAGAGTCCATTTTATGGATTATCTGAGAGATCAAAGAAGCCTGAAGATGGTTTATTTATCACCATTAGAGATGAATATTATATGAGTAGCAGCGGAAATTCACCTGGCCTTGAATCGGGATATTCAAGAACAACAGGTTGTTCAGCTCGATATCGTCAAGAATTCCTGACTATTGCATGGGAAGAGATTCATCTTAGAAGCATTTTCCCTTCCAATATTTTTCTATTGGAGCTTCCCTCATTCCTTTTATTGAGCATAATGATGCGAATCGAGCTTTAATGAGTTCTAATATGCAGCGCCAAGCAGTTCCCCTACTCGGTCAGTGCATTGTTGGAACTAGGTTGGAAGGACAAACATTATAGATTCGGGGTTTCAGTTATAGCCGAACGCAAGGGAAAAATCATTTATACTGATACTCAAAAGATCATTTTCTCAAGTAATGGGGATACTCTAAGCATTCCATTGGTTATGTATCAACGTTCCAACAAAAATACTTGTATGAATCAAAAAACTCAGGTTCAGCGGGGTAAATACATTAAAAAGGGACAAATTCTAGCGGGCGGTGTCCCTGTTCTGGTATGTGATATCCCCTAATGAGGTGCTGTTATAGTTCCTAGGAGTGATGTTCCAACATCCCTTCCTGTCCCAGCTTCTTTTCTTCTTTTCTCGCATCGCTTAGTAAAGACTCTAAGAGCTTCCGAGAAAGCCAAGGATCTAATATTTCTCTACAAAAGGCTTCTCTTCCTTGCTGCTTTTTAGATGCCCCGACGAAAGTTCTACTATGTCCAGCGCAGATCGTTCATGGCGTCCCAAAGGCCTGGGCGAAATTCCCAAAGTCATAACCATGAGTCTTTCCGGAAAGAATTCTGTTTAGAAAGGAGCGATCGAAGCACCCTCACTATTTAGTGATTCGGGATCCAACTCTGTTGTTCTCACCTGCCCTGTCATGTCTTAGGGATCCAAGCCTTCTTTCTTTGCGCTTCCTGTGCTGGAGGTAACCGTGTTTCGATACGCAGCATCATTTCAAAAGGTCTGGATGCCTCTTTTCTTGGTTGGTTCACGGTTAGCAGGAAGGAATTCACTAAAAAACTCCTCAAGTTTAAGAGTTTCAGTTCTCTTGGAGTGTCTGGACTCGTGTACTTTCTCAAATCTAAAGCTAGCTATGAAATGCCAGATTTGGCTGGTTTAGCCCCGCAAAAGGAAAGATTTTGCAGGAAGAAACCGCCTCTGAAGCTGAATCCACTTGAGCCTGGTTTCATGCATTTAGATTAGGCCTACGGTTCAATCATTTACTCTCGGGACTCTGAATGCAAAGAGTTTCCGCATTCTGGTTCTTTCTTTCAGTAGAGAGTTTGTTGACTGCGTAGGCTACGCCAGGAGTGCTGAAATAAAGTAGCATTAGCCGGTGTAGACCCATCATGAAGAACAGGGTAGGAAGAGGTGTGTGACTTCTTTGGCATCAGTCATTTGAGTGCGTTCAAGCAGCTCACGAATCTCTTCCTCTTTGAGATAGAAATAGAAAGAGACCAGCAGGCGTGGGAATCACCTCAACACCCTGCAAAGAGTTAAGTCCTTTCTTACCACTTTCTGCCATCTAATGTAGTCTATTTCGGTCTGATTCGTATGGTTTTCTAATAAATAAGATCTTTAGTCTCCTGTGGTACCAGTCACCCTCGGTCCAAAAGGAGAGGCATACTCTGACTCCGTGGCGGAGAGGTTGTACCAGATACTTGATTCTTAAGCTAAAGAAGTTTGATGATCAGACTCCTCAACCTATTTCCCAAACAGCAGTTCACGACTTCCGAGCCTTAGCTGTTTTCAATTCAACACCAGCCTTCCTTGGTTTAGAAGTAATTGGATTGACTGTCCGTGGGCATTCTTGTTAGCCTTGTACTTGGCTCACCGTCAGAGGGATGGGAAGTAGATTGCTCGATAGCTTTCGAGAAGATTGATTTTTTGATCATTGGATCGGTCGGCTACCATAGTACTAAGACGGAAAGCCTGGTAGGCAGTCTACAGATGGGAAGAAACAAACGTGGGAAAGAATACCTATTACTTGAAGGAACCGCCACCATAGGATTGTTGACAAGGATGCCTTTTGACCCGCTAAGGCTCTTACTCAAAAAAATGAATCATGGAATTACAGAGTGCCTTCCATCCATCATATAGAATTCTGCTCCTAGGCCGTTCTTGTGATACAAGGAAGCGCTGTATGAATGCTTTATCAGGTGTTTAGCGCTATTCTCATTATCAGGTAAGCGCTATGTCTCCTCTTTAGTAAGGCATGCTTAGAGTATGCACCAGTCCTTATCTTCCCAAGGAAAGGCTTCATTCCCTACCAATGATGTCCCAATCAAGGAAGCATACATCTGGTCTCGGAGATTCTGTTCTGAAAGCAAGTCTAATACCTTCTTCGTATTCTTCTCTTTTCTTTGAAATCAAGAATAAGATTAGATGAAGGGGTAATATCTAATTCACTCATTTATTCAGGTTGTATTGTGTGGCCTATATGAGAGAAAAGAGGGTCTAAATGAATTGGATCAGTATGTGGTTGAAATGCTACTGTATTATGTTGGTTACTATATGCATAAGTAATGCTATATACTGCACTTCCTTCTCGTAATTTTCATTTCTGTCGTAATGTAAGAGACCTATCTAGGTGTCGATCATTAATATTGACAGCGTAGTTTGGGTGTCAATTTCACATTAGCGTCTGATAACATAGGTTTCCTTGTATGACACCTAATAAGGCATCTTTTTTAGAATGTATAATTCTATCATCATTAAGCCAGATAGTTATTGGGCTATCTATGCCTTTGCGAAAGTATGCCTTAATTAGTATTTGAATTCCTCCAAAAAATCTATGTTTTGAATTCTTTATAAATCTTGTCTTTTTATCTGTTGATTGTACAGGGGTATTCTTGTACTCCCTTCTGCATTTAGTATATCAATTTGATGTTCACCTTGTCTAAGAATAGAATGTATACTTCTTTTCCAGAGAGGCATATCAAAACAGTCTTGAGTTCCTAGAGAGAATTTTCTTATTCTTCAGATAGGGTGATATGTCTTTCAAATTCAATAGAATTCTCATTCATTATGTCTGATTCATCCATTAATCAGAGTACAAATATTCTTGTCCCCGCAGGAGTTCAAAGAAGACTCTATATCAGGATTCAAGAACTTCTGTTATGCTCGACTGAACACCCACAAAATTGATATTTCAAGAGTTCATTTCAATCTTGAAATTTCAGAATGGAAATGTATTTTAAATAACCTTTCAATTATTCTCTCCTGAAAAGCTGTGTTCATCAAGTTCGAGAAGTACTGACACCAAGCGGGTACACCGGCTTCGCTAGACCATTTTGGTCCTCAGGGCTAGGCTCTATTGGGCGCTGGCTACTCTGACGATTCAAACTTGATTTATATACGTATATAACAGGAAACACTTTGAAAGACAAAAACAAAACTTTTCATCCACCCATGGGCATTTTCCATAAAGATGATTTCCCTTCATAAGGAAACTTGAAATCTGAAACTTTTCTATCTCACCATGGGAAAAACTCATTTCTCGACTTCAATTCAAGTCGTGTAGAATTGACATTGAGATCTTTCTTTTCTTTCTCATCTGCTGTTGTCAATTCTGCATTGGCAGTCGCTCTTCTGTCTTTTGAATCTTCAGAGATACCCTGAGAGTTCTGTCCTGAATGGGAGGGGTTGTTGAGTCAAGAAGAAGAAAAAGAAAGTCCCACAACACAAAGGAATCTTGGACAATGGGCACAAGTCTTTCTTTCTTCAAGTTTTTTGAGTATCTCCATTCTCATTCTCATTAGCATTTCTATCAGCTCTGCTCTTCGCTACGCGCCTGAATATCATCTCGAGACCCAGATCCGAATCATAAACTCTCAGAGGATTGCCACGGCACTGAATCTAGTAAAGTGAAACTTGCCTATGAAAAAAAAAACCTTAGCTGAGGCACACGGAACTACGGATGAACCAGAGCTCCTAGAAACACTCACTGTTGAGACGGCTGCCGACGAGATGAAGTCAACTCGGGAGGTGGATAGAAGGATAAGGGTGGTCGACCAGTAGCGAAGGGGTTGGGATCCCACGGAAGAGACAAGGGCATAAGCTTGCTCGACCTGCTGCTGGCCAAGATCTTCTTTCCTGAACTCAGAGCTCTACGTCTCGAGGTAGAAGTCCTGTCGAATGCTACTACTTCTCGAAGCCAATCGAGTTTGCAAACCCAGCCCTTACTAGCTACTTCTTTGATGCCTCCCGAGCAGAGGAATGAAAGATCAATCTTGTCAGGCTGGAAGGGCGGATGGTTGACTGATCAATTCTAACTTCAGAAGAGAAGAGCCCGTTGGGTACTAATGAGAAGAGAAGCGGCTCAGCCAGCAGCACAGTCCTAGGGCTTCATCAGCGAAGGAATAGCACAACTGTCACGAGCGAAGCGCTCAGCCAGGGCACGGCGCGCACACATCAAAATCCATCTTGTTGATGAAATGAAAGAAGAATGTCGATTTCGTTATGGATGACGCACACAATTCATTTGCTTCTTGCATTCGATCAGACATGCTCAGGGTGAAAGAAAATGCATCTAAGGGGAAGTCTTTCGTTTTCGTCTAGAAAGGTTGGCTGTTTTTGTGTTGCCTCAGCCGCTAAAGGTCAAGTCTTTCTTTCTTCAAATTAACACCCTCGGACAAGTTGACAAGGGCTCTTTGTCCAGAATCATCAAGTTGGTAATCGAGATCTTCTCGTGAGCTTAGTTTGGGAAGACTCTAAAGATCCGGAGCCCGATCTCAAGAGCTGTATCTCCCGTCCGAACCTGTACGTATTAGCGTCTCTATACATACTCCCATTCAATTCACGTCCCGCCCTTCTTGACATCTCGCTCTGCGTCCGTCCCTTTCCCATATTAGCCAAGTCTCAGTCCATTGGGTGGGAACCTTTCCCACAGGGTAGTACAGTTGAGCCGAGGCAGGCTCAGATCCTCCTTTTTTGAGTTAGGGCAGATTGATTCCTCCAAGTTTAGGAACTCATGACAGCTCGGGTAGCTAGACTTTATCTTACCCTTGGGGCTAGCGCTCCCCTCATTGCATATCCATTTCATATCTTGGTTGCTCTTTCTTGTGCTCATGATCCGCATCTCGGGCTCAATCTGATCTATACCTTGAATCCCAATTCTCTCTCCCATTTCCATCCTACGCTCTCTCGACAACGTTCTCTGGTTTCTGACCCTCCACTTTTGACTTTTGATAGGTTAGGCTTGAAAGCTAGCGTCGGAAGGCCCTCCAACGCAGCAATGGCCCCTCATTCCGTGAAATTGAAATTCAGAATAAGGAACCACAACTGATTAGCCATCCAAAACTTCTGGAAGCGGGGGGACGACAACCATTCATTGTAGAAAATGAAAAGAGAGCCTTTTCAGCCATGCAGTGCCCCGTCTTAATGGTTTCCGCTATCGGGCTAGATAAACCAACCCATGTTTCTCCGCCCCAATTCGACATCAACACCAAAGAGATATAGGAAGAGAACCTCCAGGAAAGGTGGAGGATTCGGGGTGCGAATACTAGTCCAAGATCGAGATAGGGGGAGCATGAGCAAGAGAGCCAAGGATAGGCTTCGCGGGGAGGAGCCTACAACTGCCCAGGCCTTTGAGGTGTTGCCCGCCACTAGCCACCTTTCGAAAGGTGTGATGAGTTATTCAGAAGGCGGGGTATGGTGCCAAAGGAGCGTGAGCTGGAGATGGGGAGTGGGAACGAGGATCGAGAACATGACCGATAGCCAGAGTACGAATCATTGGCAGGATCGAGATGCAGATCCCGATCTAGAGGCAGAGATCTACCAAACAAACAGGAGAAAAGCCCGCTTTACTACTCTGAAGTATACCTTTTTCAAAAGCCCCCGCCCCAACTCGAAGTGGCTTTTGGGGCTTGACTACTTCACTTCTGGTATTCTGGTCTTTCATTCCGTGCAGTCAGGCGCCCTGCTAAAAAGTCGGGGCCGGGGTCCCAACTAGCAGTTCTCCCTTTGGACAAACGATAGGCACGAATTTGAATTCATCCGGTTCTTTTGTTTCTGAAAGAACGGGGCCAAATGGGTCGTGAAGTTCCTTCCCCTTTTCTTTGTCAATAGAAGTCTAAGGGTTACTGCTGAGTTCTTTCTAAAAATGAAAGTGGATTCAGATTGATTGTGAGTTCGGAACCAGTACTACTAGATAGAAAGCAGCGATAAAGACCTGCGTTGCGTGCCCCAATCCGAGTTCGAGCTATTAGTCGTGCAAGTAGCAGTGTCAGCCGTAATAGCAGCGCCAGTCTAATGTGACCCCGAGGTCAGACCAAAAGGGAACTTCCGTAGGCGGTCTGACTCGTTACCTGGAAGTGCCTCGTCATAGTGCCAGTCGTAGTAGTGCTAGCCGCCTGTCAATTAGGGACCCATAATCTGTCCGTCCACATCTATCGAATAGAGCTGCTAAAGACTAGTGGTTCGGGATGGCCCTGAAAGAAAGGTAGGTGAGCTCGAGCTGGAGCTGCTGCTCAGCCAGCGCTTTTCTCCTTGGTGAGTGTTTTTGTTTTTCACTTGTTCCCTTGGCCCATTGTTCCTCCCTGAGTGTCAACCCGGAGATCGATCCCACCATTGAGAACTCAGTCTTGGGGGCATTGAATCAAATGAGCTTGTTAGCCAATTCCTTATTATTCTGGAAAGTGGATTGACGATCGGAATCAAAAAGATATTGATTTTGATGTCTGACGCTTGGAACATGAAAACTCTATGAAAGAAACAATTGGATCGTGACAATCGTTAGTCGGGAATAGAGCTGTGGCTTCTTCGGCGCTATATCACAATTCATTCATTCTCGGGCATAGCTGTTCACGAAACGTGGCATGGGACATCTGTCGGCGGTGGGAGTCTGACATCCGAGCGAGAGGTCAGACCAATCCCATTCATCCTGGTCCGATCCGAACGGATCTTGTTGAATGAATTGATCTGATGTAACCTACATGTTGCTAACGGGATTTCCCACGGTCTAAACGAAAGTGTGGAACTCATTCAATTGAGTTTAGCAAATTCATCTGGACTAAGTGAATCCGATAAAAATAACGGTGCAGGGATGACAGAATCGTGGGATCTTAATCGGTTCTGCTTAATCAACTTTAAGATTTATTTCAATTAAAATACTAAGTCATCTCAATTTTCAACCTCTCTAAAATAAAACACTTCTCTCATCTCTTGATTGCCACTTTCTAAAGCCAAACCTCTGCAACAACAAGGAGCTTGGAGCATAGTGGGCAGCACGGCCATCGTCGTCAGGAAAACTTGAATCTACATCAGCTAAACCTTTTTTAGAATTAAATAACCGAGCCATAAGATTTCGAGGTAGTTTGCTTAGTTCAACATAAATCCTCAACTTTTTGTTAGGCATTTGTATAATAATGTTATGCGAATTAAGCCCTAACCGGTCTTAGGACCCCGAGGAAGTCGTTCGGTACGACATAAACCCTCACATCTTTGAGGCTATTTATATGATCATGTCATATAAACATAAGTCCTAATTAATTAAAATTGGCAGGATTGTAACATGAAATAAACTCTCAAATTGAAACCAAACAATAGGATAGTTTGGGAAGTTGCCAAGATTCTTCTTGGATCCTCAACTTCTCCTACTTTTCTTCCATTGGATTCCTAAAATAACTGTTCCAAATTTGATCCATTCCCAATTGAAATTTCCAAAATCCAATTGTTTGAAAACCTTAAACTTTGAAATTCTTGAAAGTAGAACCACTGATCTTAATCGAGAGTTTTATTAAATGATTCCCGTCATTTAAGATGTAATTAACTATAAGGTCTTGCCCTTATAGGGAACTTTAAGAATCCAGATAATATAAACTCTGCTTAATTCCCTTATATTAAGCAGGGGAATTTGTCGGCTTATAAAATTGGTTCGCAGACCAAACGGATGTCACAAATGTTCTAGTTTATTTAATCGAGTCCCATCGTCAAGCAGTGTGTTTTTCCTTCGAGATAGATACACGGTTTGTGATGTGGTGCTCGTTTATATAAACTATTTGGGATCTGAGATCGGTTTGATTTCATATCTTAAAATTTTCAAACTTAAAATTATTTTTAAAATCAAATGCTACTTTCTAAATTATATATATTTAAATTAAATTTAAAATCTAAAATTCACCGACAATTTCTGTAGGCGACCCCTTTTTAAAATACAACATTCAACCTAAAAATATGTCGACAGGTTTGCTCCGCACCTCTATGGAATTGAATCCTACCACTTGGAAATGTGAGGCTGGTTGATCTCAGAAAGAGAGCAGGTCTATTATAGCTGGTCCATGGCCGACTCTTTCCTTGGAAGACTCGACAGAAAGCTAGCATTAGGTCTAAAGACGAGTTGAACGGAACCCTATCTCTGACATCGTTCTTCTTGATTGTCAAGTAGCAAAGAAAAAGATGATGTGAACTTAGCAGTAGGAATTGGGTATAGAGCTCCTTTCCTTGCCTTTATCCCGTGCACGGCCCGGATATTTCGAACATTTCATTCGAACGGGAGGATGAAAGAGACTCTATTGGTTTCATCGCCCCCTCCTAATGCGAGATCGAACAACGGATCTTGTTGAATTCTCCGGCTTTGATACTAGCAAGAGTCCTATTCTTCTCCTCTCGATCCTACACCGCCACAACTCACTATACCGATACCATAGGTTCCCATATCCGAGATGACACTGAAGATGAGGACGAAGATTGGATAAGATTCCATCAAGTAGCTGTCATCCATTAATTGGTCGGATGGGTTTCACACTGGGGGCAGAGCCATACTGGAGGAGCCACAAATCTGATTTCAGGAGCCTCCTTCTTACTTCTGAAGGGAAACGAAAGAATTTCGATTTGTTTTGGACAATCAAGACCCGAGGTTCTCGGATTGAGATAGGCTAATTGAGCAGAACTCTATAATGACGACAGGTCATAACGGTAAGAATACAAAGTCACAAAAAAGGTCCTTATCATACTCAAAAGAAAAAAGAGAAACTAGCAAGCTAGCCTCTAGAATTTCTATGCTTCTCTGCTAAAGAGCGAAAATGCTCTGATGCAAACTAGCACCCAACCACCTTACCAAACTCAAAATTTGTATCGCACACAACGCAAAAACGTGGTGAGGGTAATCCCATCTTCTAGATTCTCAGAAGGCAGCCAACAAAACCCAGAGACGGCAGATTGGTATGCCAAAGCCAAAATACGAGGTACTGTCATCCAAACGGAAATTGATAGGAGGATAAATTTCTGCGATAATTATAGATAAAGTAGAAGAAATCCTCATATGAGACAAACTCGGTCCAGGTCAAACACTCTTCCTATGACCACGAAGGGTTCATTACTCAATCGGTGTGTACCATAAAAAAGATATAGACTAGAGTATAGAAGAGTGGGGAGCGAGGAGAATCGGACTACGAAGGCCACTGTGTGAAGTTCTTTCTCTTTGAAGTCAAGTCGAAAGCCGCTGCAAGGGACTACAAAGAATCTTTCTTTGAGATCTTCAGAGCCACTATTCAAGCGGTATATGATGATCAAGAAAGAAATTGACATCGCAAGTCTACCTAGATGGTTTCGAAGGAGGCTGGTGGAAGAAGTTTGGCTTATCTCCGGAAGCCATGAGCGGAAGCTGGTCGGGTCACACTTCCTGGACAACAGGCAAATTCTAGTTCCTTAGAAAACAAAAAAACAATCTCAGAATTACTTCACCATAGGTCCCCCGCTGATGCCTCATTTGTTTGCCTCCTCTCTTTCTCTCACTTTCTTGAGCCAACGGTACGATCGCATTGCTTGTGGAGGGAAGTTTTTGACTTTTCTAAAGAGTGAAGGACGGAGAATGGCTCTTAAGGACTTCTAGTCAGAGTAGCTACTCTTCTGGTAGTCTAGCTGGTAGCTCCACTTAGGCTAGCTCTCTTCTTTCTTCTCTTCGCCCGGGAGGTAAGTAAAGTAGAAAGAGAAAGTCAAGGCTGTCGGCTCCTATTTTCCAGGTTAGGTAGTCTGTACTTTTTCTCAAACATTTCATAGAAAGAGCCATCTCTTACGTAAGCTTCTGGTAAGGGGAATGACTTTTCTTGGTACGGGCCCTAAGGTATTCGAGTCTTTCGAGCTAGCCTTATGAGAGGATAGGATTCGTACGAAAAGGAGTTGATTGAGTGAGTGTGGGACTGAACCTATGCGGAGTGACTGCCTTGACTAATGAATAACATCTTTCCATTGTAGGATTGTCCCCTGCAGGTTGCTTTGGCTCTTCCTGTTAGCTCTGTTCCATCCATTACAGCTTCCTGAATTCTTTCTCATTGCGAGAAAGTTCAAATTCCCTGTCCCAATACTAGACCCAGTCTAAGTAGTTTATCTACAGCAGTTCTTTTCACTTGAAGGTCTTGTCAAAGGACAAATGAACCATCAAGTAGGTTTGAATCCAATTGGAGTTCTTTTGCTTCGCCCTGCTCCTCAAAAGTGCTAGTTCCCAGCCGAGCGAAGACTTTCTATCGATAGAGCAAATATGTATGATCCAGGTGGTAATAGTTGCCATTTTGAGTTCCCTTCCCAGCAATGGGAGATCCATTGCCTTTTACCAATAGGTAATCTAAGAAGAGATTCTTTCTTTTTCTTTGCTACGCACCTTGACTCGCTTTGTAACCGGCTTGACGAGTCACTTTCCCACTGGCTAGTCTAAGAAGTTTGACAATGACATATCCCGGATTCTATCAAGTCGGCCTTCGTGGTAGTAGTTGAATTTCCCATTTCTTGCCCAAAAAAGAGAAGAGTATCATGCCTTGCCCCCGGGTAATCTTCTCCGGTTCCTTTGCGAGGCGGTTGTTTGTTCTCTTAGCAACTATTGATCCGGTTTCATTTTGAGTCCCCGGTGATCCAAATGCTTTCTTTACGTCGACTATCTCTTTTTCGGCCACTAAGGTAAGCTTATACGGTTTGACATTGCGGTTCTCTTATTGGCATTGCTTCTCTCCTCTCTTCCATTCGGTGTGATGAGATAGAAATTGTAGTGCAAGGAATCCCGTGCTCGAAGCCGATGATAAGTGCTTGAGGGAGTGACTCGAGGGTGATAAAATAAGCTTGTTGTCGGAATAACTGGTAATATCATAGGTCTGAATTGAGCCTAGCGCCTCTTTTTTTTGTTGTAATAAAAGCCTGCTCCATTGTTAAGCGTACCGAAAGAAACTGTTCACCTCTGGTTAGGGGCTTTTCT
This sequence comes from Papilionanthe hookeriana x Papilionanthe teres, assembly GCA_022702705.1. Lineage (NCBI taxonomy): Eukaryota > Viridiplantae > Streptophyta > Magnoliopsida > Asparagales > Orchidaceae > Papilionanthe > Papilionanthe hookeriana x Papilionanthe teres. The sequence goes on from CM040426.1 coordinate 142,829,910, forward strand.
AGGACTTCTGCCTTCGATGGATGAGTTCTTCCATTCCGGGATTGAGTGGAAGTTTCCGTTGGATAAGGCGCTAGGTTGGATTACTGAGATGGATAATAAGAAAGGGAGGTCCGCATTTCCATCCATTTGGTCTTGGTTAGCAGTGCCCTTTTTTATAGGTCAGTTTGGGGCTAGCTTTATTGAGTTTCTTTTCTCTTCCATTTTTCTAGAAAGTCTTTCTATTCCGCTCTTGCGGTAAGATATATTGCCTCTCCGTTTTTTGAGTCTTGGACGTATGACTCTATGGAGAGTGAATTGATTCCCTTTGAGATTGGATTTATTTTCCACCTCTCAATCCTCTTTTGATCTCCGAGCTAGTGAAGAAAGCTCGCTTGTTTGAGAAGCCTAAGCCCATTGAATCTACTTGAAGTGCAAGTTGAAAGCCACCCAGAGGTAGTTATCGGCCGAGTTAGAAAGAAGATGTATTAAGAGTATCAAGCCCATTAGTTGGAGTGCTTAGGAGAATACTCCGATTTTGGATTGGAAAGTGCCGGTTTTGTTCGGATCCAAATCTGGTTCTTTTCTTCGCCGGGTTTTTTGCGGTTCCCCTTTTCCTTCAGTTGCCAGTTGGTCGACATTAGACCTTATCTATACCCACCCAACAGCGGCAACCTTCCCCTCCTACCGTGTGCATTTCCTACCCCTGTTGTCTTGTGTCCACTTTGAAAAAAGAAAAGTTTGAACCTTAACCGACCTTCCTTTTCAAGAATATCCCAACATCAGGGCCAGGGCATCTCTTCAATTGGTACTTGTGGATGTCTTTTTTTCCCTTTTTCATACATACGATGGTTGGCCGCTGCTAGGATCCCTTCATTAGCTCTCTACTCCTTAGTTGTCGGATCTAGTAGTAGGTCTACCCGAAGACCGATTTCTTGAGTTATTTTCTCTTGGCCGCTGGAAAACCTTTTAATCTTGGTAACAGGTCCATCTCTCGGACCAATGGCTCCTTTTGGCGCCTCACTTCAAAATCGAGGTGCGCAGCAAAGAGTTTCCTAAAAAAACAAACCATCTTTTCATTTATGTACCACCAATTTTGAGTTTTTCTGATTACGGTCAACTAACCAACACTCTAGCCGAGCAAAATCTTCCTAAGGCGATAAACAAGTGACTGGAATAAGAAGTCATCCTACAATCCCATGGGTGTCGAAAATATGTCCATTAGAACGGGTGAAAGAGAGCTGCCTTGTGGTATGCCCTTTTCGATAGCGGAGTCGCCCTTTCAGTCTTTCTCCATTATATCTGTAGTAAGGAAAGCATGAAGAAGATTGCTTTAATCAGAACATAAAAAAGAAGATTCAAGGCTGAAAGAGGATCCTCTTTCCAAGATGTTTTGGTTTGCACTAAACCAAACCGTCTTTCTCGTTCTTACGAAGAAAAGATAGATGAGCTGCCTCAGTTGGATTACTTGCCTTTTTGATCGAGCGGGTAAGGTGCTAGAAATGCCCCACGAGGAATGTGCTTGAAGGTCCCTTTGGTTCGCTTTCCGGGCGGGGAATGGGATAACGAGAGGAACATAGAAAGAAAAAGAGACTTTCTCTTACTATTAGGTAATGATAGTCAACGACTCGAATCCTTACTTATATATATCTTTCTATATCCCGCAAATAATCCATCTTGAGCATCTGCTCGGAATAAGGGTGAAGTCGATGGATTGACGGAAAGTTCACTCGTTGGTAGATGAGTCACGACTATATCCTTATTAGTAGAGTCTCCTTCTTACTTCTTACTAAACTCGAGGTCCTCCGATGTGCTTCGAACTACCATCAAACAAATTTTCGAGACCGGATCTACGGGGAGATATATAGAGTCACTCTCCCCGACGTAATAGGGTAACAAAATTTCTTGCATCTAGCGCCTTTTTCAAAATCCGGATCACTTCAACATGTTGGAGCTAGACGCTTCTCGAAGCCGTCATACAATTATGCAACTCACTCGGCCCTCATGGCCCGCATACACATATACATCTTGCTTGGATCGGGAGATCGCATCTCCTCCAAGCAATAAACAAAAGAGAAAGAGGATCCAAGGCTATATTCTTGCTACTCTAAGCGGCATCTACTAAACCTAACACCCTCATCGGCGTCCGGTAACACAACAAACAAATAGCACTATGTATCCTTCGAGACACTAAAAAATCCCTTGAATGGTTCACTATAGAGTTCTACCTAGATCACCAAAACCACGACATTCGAAATATGTCATGGCATTCCAAAGAAACTATATACATGAGGCAAGCCATCGCATGGGCAAACGCGACCCTAGTCACAACCACCTTTCACCTTTGCACTGACCCGTCTAAGGACACTTTCGGTCACTCAACTCCTAGTAGCAATGGGTCAATCAATATGTCAAGACACCTTCCAAATAGATCTAGGCCTCAAGATAGATGAAAAAGATCCTAAAGGAAAGAACCATCTATCCCATCCATTTGAGTGAACTTTGATGGCTACGAGGTTATCCTAGAGATAGACATAGCCAATATGCACTGTTTTGAGTGAAAAGAAAAAGACTTCAAAAACAAATTCATTTGACTCAAAATAAACTCAGGAGAATCATCCCCCGGTTCAAACTCGAAAATGAGAACTCCTGCCAGATGCTGGGGTTATTGGAAGAGCTCTCCCACTAACGTTGGCAACCGTGGGCACGCTCCCACTCTAACCAACGACCGGAGGGATACTCCCACTGACTGGAAGCATCACATCAAATTTGACCATCTCATCAGATTCACCCTAAAAAAATGACCACTCAACTAAGCCCACGGAGCAGTCATTCTCTTTCATTTTCTCTCTTTTTCCAAAGTAAAAAAAAGGTACAAGACATTGAGAAAGGCAAGAGTTTTGATTTTTCAAAAAGAAAAAGGCGCTAAACACCTTTCTTTTATAAAAATATGGTAAGGGATGAAGACGCAAGTCGGAGAACCCCATGTTCTCGAAATTCTTCAAATCGAGCTTGTGACCCGTCCACTAATCATGGGACCCTTTTGCATATATAGAATAAGAACCCCATGTGACATACAAGTCACAGTGTGCAAAGTGTCTAACCTATTCACTCATGGGCTCATAGGTATTGGAGTGCAAAGTCTCGAACAACGCACTCGATCGACCGGACTTAGGGAATGGACTCTTAGTCAACTGTTTCAGACAAACAATATCCGCACGGGGGAGGTCGTCGTACTTATCTTAGGACTCTAGGTGTTTGATCCCATCTATTCTAGCCATCCACTCTTTGAGCTTCTAATAAGAAGTCGAAACTGCACTACGAAGATATCCATTGTCTTTGAGAACGTTAGAAAAACTTTAAAAATTATGCTTGTGATGCTTGCTTGAGCCCAACAATTGCCTTTTCTTTTTTAGGCCGACGGACTCTTGTATGTCCTTTTCGGTGAAACCAGGTGGTTTTCCTCTTTTTAGGCACATTCTTTGCAGAAGTGATTAGGCACGTTGTAGGTGATGGAAGGAAAACTAGACTGTGGATTGATCTGTGGTTGTCCCAGGGAAGAATTGTAGATGTTGTTGTAAGGAATGTGATGCTTGACTTTGGTTAAAGGGACTCTTTGGTGAGTCGATTTAGAGCGAATGGACAGTGGGCCCTCCCCTTTCACCTCAACTACGGCTCGAGCTTGTGGGAAGAGAGAAAATGGTGGAACTTCCTGCTCGAGGTACAAAAGATCAGGTTGTGTGGAGTAAGGAGGCATCGGGGGAGTTTTCTATGGGTCTGCTTGGAATGTTATCAGACATAGAGGCCATCCAGTTGAATTGTTCTTCAGAAAGAAATATGACAAACCAAAAGAGGCCTGTTGTGCATGGCGAGTTATGAATGCGGTGAGGCTATTGATGTAGATTGTTTAGCGGTTAGCTGCGGGTAAAGGAAACATAGACTGAGGACTGGTCAGCAGATTCAAAGTTCACTTATGAAAGTAACGGTTAGGGCAGCGGGGGTAGCAGTTTCAGATGAGTCACTCAGTCGTGTCTGAATTCCCTTGCTTCACTCTGCGCCTCCGGTTGTATGTTAGACTAGCAGGCGCAACGTGAAGGAACGACACGTCCTTCGCTACGGCCTGCTATGTCAAATGTATGATAGGCTGTGAACGACGCCTAGGGTTTATCCCGGTAGGTTCTTCAGAGGTTTGTGTATCTCAAGTCAATCCCCTTTAGCAAGGCGCTAGCTTACCAAAAAAGATGCATATACAGTTGTCGAGGCAGTTCACAATTTCATACCTTCGTAGCCTAAAATCAATTTGAGTACCGGAGCGGGAAAAACATTGCTGACTCAGCGATAAACTAATGTCTCAACAGGGGAATCACCTTGGAAAACAAAAGAAGTAGTGGAAGGGGGGCTGTGGTGGGTTCGATTCTCATTGATGGCACCGCAGGAGAGGTTTTCATTTCAGACGTATGCTGCATGCAATTCGATGCATTTTCCAATCCGGATAAAAAAATCCACAGTTGTGGCCTGGTCTTCCGAGATTTTTTGACGTATGCAGTCATCGAGTACTGTAAGCCGTTTACAGAGAAGATTTTCTCTCTCAGTCTGCCCATACAGTTGTGGCACATGAATGCCAAATAAAGAGAAGAACTACTAGAAAACAACGAGTTGTATGCATCAGTCAGAAGAAGAAGCAAAAGGGCAGTGCTTACAAAGCCATCCAAGTCGAAGCATCTATTGACATCGGTTTAGGATCGTTGGCTGAACCAAGAAAGAGTGCTACAAGGGTTGTAGACGAGAGAGTGGGTATCCATGACTAGAAGGAGGTTAAACGACAGAAATCGTCTTTCATCCGTTTTGAAAACAAAATGATCAGATGCATAAGTAAATAGATCTTATCTTCCACCTATCAACATAGAGCATAAAGTTATTTGATCCATAACAAGAAGGCGATTTCTTTCGAGTTTCCGAGAATCAGTGGTCTCAGGTTGATTAAAACACTTTTCTTCCTAAACATGATCTACAGCAAGCCCGGTTGGTGGAAAGAAAGCAGACTTTCTATCATCTCAAAGAGAGGGTCTGTGATCAAGAAGGCGCCGCTAGATGTTACACACAAGCAAGTCGCCTACTCATATTCAAAACTACTAAGAAAGCAAAGTGGAGCACCCGGACCGTATCCGCCCGGATGACAAGATCTAATGTCAAAGAGGGGTTTATCGCAGGCATGGCTTTCTCAAATCAAAGAAAAAAGAAATGACAAAAGCAAAAGACAGAGATGAAAGAAGGACCAACGACGATCCTATACTAAAGGCGTTAGATAAGGAGGAGGAGTAGGAGGAGCTTTTTTCATTGAAGTAGAGACAGAATCGAATGATGACGAGAGAGAATGAGAAAAAGCCTAAAGGGGAGAGCACTTCTCAATTTCACTTTGAGTACGGGGAAGTCCGCAGGGAGGAATTCATCTGGGCGTATTACAATTTTTCACTGAGGGGGTGAATCAAAGCGATTGCAGCGAAAAATTGACTTGAAACGAAGCACTTCGTCTATGGGCATTGTAGAAAGGATCGAATATGACCCTAATCGTTCTTCTCGGATCGCTCTAGTACGATGGATCGAGGGGGTGCTGCTACGCCGCCAGAGGAAATGCAACACGAACACGATAGAAGAGTTCGCTCCGCCGCGTCAGATCCTCGAATCTACCACGGCCACCATCTTTTGCCTATTTTCGTTCTCTTCCCTGCCCCGGAAAGTGGATCAAAGAAAGGTAGCTTGCTCCCAAGCCAAGTGCTTGCTTACGCTTTCTGTAGTGGTCGGCCTTCCTACCTTCATGCCTCCTTGGTCGAAGAGCCAAGCCTGCGCAGGAAGCAAACAAACTTGCGCGAAGGACGTTTTCTTCTCTCTGCCCTCTCCCTGGCCGAGGAGAGCGCATTCCTTTCCTTCGGTAGCTCTTTGGCTTTTTCAAGGATAGCGATAGCTGGGGCAAAGCCCGCTTTCTTCGCTCCGTGAATGAGAGAGAAACTCAGAGGAAAAAAGATGTTTTCTCTTTGTGAGATCCGAAAGGGGAGAACACATTGCATTCTCTGGGCACATAGGATCAAACGTCAAGCAGCGCTTTATTGGTAAAGTTTGAGGCAGCAAGAAAATTTAGGGCTTGTTGGAGCTGCTGAGCATAACGAATCGAAGCCGAAGGCGGATCAAGGTAGCTTGCCTGCCACGAAGAATGGAGCGTGCAAAGTCGATCGTGCACCTGTCGTGTGACCCGTTGGTCCTAAGCAATGTCTTTCGCGAAGCGACCCACCTAGAATCTCCTTTTAGGGAGGCACTAACATGGAACTTCGATCTGATGCGGGTATCCAATCCCGCCGCTGAGATGTCCAGCGGATTCCGGGGCCTTGACGAATGGCCGGCCACCATTGTTGTGAGAAGAGCAAAAGGCCCGGGGCATAGCAGGATGAACCAATGTGAATGAGTGTCAGCTTCGTTGCCCAAACATGATTGGTGCTAACCACACTAGGTGCTATCGTGGTAGCAAGAGAGGCCAGGCGGTGACAATTGAGAGGTTGTCACTGAGCATTCCGTCTCACACGGGAAGAGAGGTCAAATGGCAAGGCAAACATACGCCCGTGTGGCTCCTCGCGGAGTATAGCTCACATCCAAACATCTGATTGGGGAACGGGGCAACGCCCATGAAGCTCCGGCGGAAAGGGAAGGCCTGCCAGGCCGTATGCCCATGGGTGCAGGATTCTTCGAAAAAGCGCGGACTGACTCAGAGACCTGGGACCTTGGCTTAGCAACGAATGAAGGTTCGCGAAGCGAATTCGAGCTTTCCCCTAAGCGGCTTATATAGTGGTCGGCCAACTAAAGCTCGCTAAGCTTTGATTCTTGTAGTCGTAGTCTTGTAGTCGGCCCTCCATGCCTCCCTTCATTTGCTTGCCTCCTTCCAGCCCAGAATGCCTACTGACGTGAAGCTAACCTAAGAAGCTCACCCTTCGGGTGTCGCTGGAAGCGCAGGAGGCCAAGCATTCCGCCAGACGTCCCGACACAGGAGCCCCGTTCGCCTTTACAAGAGTCTTGAGTTTTTCAGTAGCTCGGTTTCAAAAGCAAAGGTTAACAGCCCCATGTCCTTTAGATTTCTAGTAGTCAAGATGCGTAGCAAAGAAAAGTCAGGAAGGAGGCATGGGGGTGGGAAGGCCGATGACCACTACACTACACGGAGAGATCTCTATACCAAGTCATGAGCGATAGCGAAGCCAAGCCGCCTATAGGCGCGGGGACGAAAGCCCAGCAAAGGTTAGACCTGATGGGAAAAAGCACGAAAACAAAAGTACGCTAAGGTGACGAAAGAAATCACTTAGCCGAGGCTAAGGTTATGTAATCAAAGAGTTGTTTTAAGGTAAGTGAAACTCGGGAGCGGCTTAGGCTGTTCTACAATGGAGAAAAGCTAGGGTGACAGAGTCACTTATCCGTCTATAAAGGGAAAGGCGTCGGTACAGAGTCACGTCAGCTGTGGATATAGACTAGGCTAAGGAACGAAGTCTGAAATGAAAGTCTTCACCAAGACTACACTAAGGAAGAAGTTTGCGAAAGTGAGCTTGTCACTAAGAAAGTCGGTATCAGAAACGAAGCCCTCTATAAAAAAGAAAAGAATTCCAAGAACGAAGTCTCTAATAGCCCCGTTGAATAGGAGGGCGAAGCGAAAGCTTTTTCACTTTGATAGAGGGGGGCTTTGACCTTCTTAGGAAGAGCCGTACGAGGCGGCTCACGTATGGTTCGAGAGCCAAGCTACTGCACAGGGGCTTAGGTCAACACTTATATATTAGCCAGTCATCGATTTAAAGCGGGTCAGATGGTGATGAATTGCGATTGGTCCAAACCTTCTAAAAGCGGCTTCTTGCGACCTGCCTAGAATGCCCATACATACCGTCGATTCCAAGAGTGTTCGCACAGCGAATCAAGATCGAGTTTCGGGGCGGTCAGCTGGCTGCTTCTTGGCCACGCCCCCTGCTTATAGATACGAGATACTTGATCTCAATTCTCAAGTAGGAAATTGCATACCATTAGCTGATATACGTATAGGAACATTGGTACATGATATTGAATATCATCCAGGTAGAGGCGCAATGCTGGCTCGAGCCCCAGGAACTTCTGCTAAAAAATTAAGGAGCCAGCCTCACAATGTCTTGTGCGACTACCTTCGGGTGTTGAAAAACTCATAGATTCCCAATGCCGAGCTACTATTGGTATAGTTTCCAATCCCCACCATGGTGCACGTAAGCTTAGAAAAGCAGGACAAAGCCGGTGGTTAGGCAGACGCCCCATTGTTTGTGGTGTTGCAATGAATCTAGTGGATCATCATCATGGAGGAGGTGAGGGGCGCACGAAAGGAGGTAGACCTTCGGTGTCACCTTGGGGGAAGCCCACCAAAGCAGGATTTAGGGCAGTAGTGGGAGTGGGGAAACGCAGAATTTAGTTCATGCCACGATGATTTATATGGGAGGGCGATTTTGTTGATGCATTCCTGTTGAGAATGAAGAAGAACGAGAGAAAGTCTTTTGAGCGGGAAAATTTGGTCACGTAGATCTTCTATTTCTCCAGAATTCGTTGATTGCTCCGTACTCATTTACAATGGAAAAACTCTTGTTCGTTGTCGGATCACTGAAGGAAAGGTTAGTCATAAATTTGGAGAGTTTGCTTTTACACGGAGACGAAGACCTTCGAGAACAAAGAAAGGAAAGGGAAGAAAGGGGAAAGAGGAAACTCTCAGCGTCATATGACACGAAAAGGAAATCCGATTTCGGTCAGACTTAATCTGAATCGTAGTTCATATTCAAGTTGGTTCAGTGAGGGCGACCACGAAAGTCACCTATTAGTATTATCCCTGCCTAGTCCCCTACGTGGTAGGACGTGGACGGACACGACTTCTTCTAACGCTTAAAGACCAAACCCGAGACCAGAGCATGTCGTGAAAGAGGCACACTGGGTGGGCGAGCTTTGACCGTGTCTCTGGGGCACAGTGGAATATAGAGATCATGAATGCGAGGTGCAGGATACCAGGTCGAGAAACCCGGGCAAGCATTCCCCTAATGTGTCGATCACTAGCGCATCCAGGGCCCGGCGCCCAGCTCCGCTGGAGAGGCCGTCACTGATATGAGAAGTGCGTCTTCAGTTTAGATAGACTGATTCTACGAACGCCTCACCCCATGTGCTAGATAAGAAAATAAGTGCTCCGTTTCTTTCATTTCAGATCAGTGAAGAAACCAAAATCAGAGACTTTTCTCGTTCTGCGCCACACTATGCTCCGCTTCCACAAATGAGAGTTTTCGATGGAACCGGTGAACCACGTGAGCTGGTTAGATGCGTGGGACAGAAGGCTCGTAGTACCTGATAGTGCTGCTATGCAGTGGAAGGAGCCTAAATCAACCCCCCCTTCTTTCTTTTTTCTTAAAAAAAAGTACAAAAAGATTGGACTCTCGGATGAGACTAAGCAGCTACCGTTCCGACGCGCCCCTGACCCTATCTTTCTTCAGACCATCTCTAAAGTGGAGCCTAGTTGAAGCTATCATTTCAATCATAGAATAGAAGAAAAAAGAAAATTTTAGGGATATCAATGGAGTCTCGCTAAGTCAATAGAGTTGTAGATTCGTAGAAGAGGATCAGAGTACGCGCGCTACAAAACGCAGCCAGCCAGTTATTTTTAGTGGAAAGCAGATAGTACTTTAGTACTGACCCCTCCGAGTCCCCAGTTGCTTTGGCGCGCCTCACCCCAATGTGAGAGTCTTGCCTTTTCAGCCTACGCTTGTTGCTTGCAGCATGGATTCTTTAGATCTTTCAAAGTGTTTTGCCAATAGAGCGAGGGCGTCCTTGACGGGTGGGGCGTTGACTTTCCAATGAGAACTGCCTGTTCCTGTAGCGAGGGCGTTGCATGAAAACATACCGCCCCCCGACCAATTCAGTACCAGTTGCTTCGCTGGTATGCCCACTTAGGTTAGGGGGGCATTGTCCCTCAGTTCTGACCAACCTAAGATGTGTAATCGACAGAACGCTGATTCTCGGTAGAAGTTTCATGCAAGCCTGACCTAAGCTGTCCATTTCTTCTTCCTTCAGGGCGCCCCTAGTGGACTTGGCGGTGCTCCTTTCTCAAACCAGAATGACTCTGAACATTAAAGAAGACCACCTGAGCGAACCGACGAACTTGACTTATCCGAACCGAATGTTAGCGGCTCCTATCACGAGCAGCGTCGCTGCTTGATCGGCGGGGAGGAGCATCTCAAAGTATGGGGAAAAGGATCAAGCATTTTGACTTTATACCCCGGGATCCACAACAGGTTGGGTTTGAGAGCCGTATGATGGGTGACTATCCAGCACGGTTCGGAGAGCACTTGTTGTCGGCATATTTTTAGGTTTGTGTGTTCTATTTTAAAAAAAGGGGTCGCCTACAGAAGTTGTCGGCGAATTTTAAATTTTAAATTTAATTTAAATATATATATAGTTTTAGAAAGAAGCATTTGATTTTGAAAATAACTTAAAGTTCAAAAATTTTAAGATATGAAATCAAACCGATCTCACATCCCAAATAGTTTATATAAACGAGCACCGCATCACAAACCGTGTATCTATCCCGAAGAATAGACACACTGCTTGATGATGGGGCTCGATTAAATAAACTAGAAGATTTGTGACATCCATTTGGTCTGTGAACTAATTTTATAAGCCAACAAGTTCCTCTGCTTAATATAGAGGAATTAAGCAGGGTTTATATTACCTGGGTTCTTAAAGTTCCCTATAAGGGCAAGCCCCTATAGTTAATTACATCTTAAATGATGGGAACCACTTAAGAAAACTATTGATAATGATCAGTGGTTTTGCTCTTAAGAATTTCAAAGTTTAAGGTTTTCAAACAATTGGACTTTGGAAATTTCAATAGGGAATGGATCAAATTTGGAACGATTCATTTTAAGAATCCAAAGGAAGAGAAGTAGGAGAAGCTGAGGATCCAAGAAGAATCTTGGCAACTTCCCAAACTATCCTAATTGTTTGGCTTCGACTTAAGAGTATATTTAATGTTTCAATCCTGCCAATTTTAATTAATTAGGACTTATATTCGTATGACATGATCATACAAACAGTCTGGAAGATGTGAGGGTTTGTGTCGTACCAAACGACTACCTCGGAGTCCTAAGACCTGTTAGGGCTTAATTTGCATAACATGATTATGCAAATACCTAACGAAAAGTTGAGGATTTATGTTGCACTAGACAAACTACCTCGAAATCCTATGGCTTGGTTATTTAATGCTAAAGAAGGGTTTTGTTGATGTAGATTCCAGTTTTGCTGACGATGATGGTCGTGCTGCCCCTATGCTCTAAGCTCCTTGTTGTTACAAAGGTTTAGTTTTATAAAGTGAAAATCAGGAGATGAGAGAATTGTTTTAGTTTAGAAATCTTAAAATCCAAATAGTTTAGTGTTTTAATTAAAACAAATCTTAAAGTTGATTAAACAGAATCGATTAAGATCCCACGGTTCCATCATCCCGACACCGTTATTTTCATCGGATTCACTTAGTCCAGATGAATTTTCTAAACTCAACTGAATGAGTTCCGCACTTTCATTTAGACCATGGGAAATCCCGTTAGCAACACATCAGTTACATCATCTGAGGTATTCCCGATCATCCAATAAGACGTTTTAATTTAGTTGTAGTTGTAGTTTTGTGTTCTGTTTGTGATTAAATTTTGAGTTGTTTTATATTTTGAATGTTGTGGCAGTGAATTTTATCTTGTGTTGATTTTTATTTTATTTTTGGGTTTCAGATTTATGGCTACACTAAAGGTTTTAGTTTTCATGCAGGGTGACATTCTTGTTTAACATGCAAGAAAATTAAAGTGCAGTACAAGTAAGTAAATTGCAATATTATAAAAGCGTACCTAGAGGGTCTTCCTATCATTCCAAGCTACACTTAAAACACATGTTAGAACATTTATATATTTGCAAGAAAACACCTATGTAAAGCTAAGGGAAGGTTTTAGTTGTCTACCAAAATCCTAATCCTATAGCTAGTCAATTCTTATGACGTCTAGGTTCTTGTGTTTTGTTAAGGATGATTTTCTTCATCAAAGAACAATTAAGTTCAATTTTTCTTCTAAAACATCTCATCGTATTGAGAAACTGCTTAGGACGAGTCCTAAACATCTTTTCAATATTTCTGAGATTATTTCGAGTCCAAATGAATTTTATTGTACTAGTGAATTAATCATCTAAGAATTTAGTTAAGTTTTGCTTCTTGCTCAATGAACTTGGACATTTGATTATCCCATGAGTAAAGTGACATTTCACTTAATGCTTAGTTTAAGAATTATAATAATAAAAGCCTTTAGGGGGCAAATCAGTTTGTTAAAGAATTTAACCGCTTTGATTAAAGTTGAATTAATGATTTAGGATGATTTAATTTAGTTTCAAAATTCAAGTTGATTTTCTCTTAAGTGTTTTAAATTGTTTGATTTGAAAGAGATGTTTAGATTATTCAATTTAATTAAACTTTTAATGATTTAAATTTAATTTGACTTAATTGTATCACTTTAGGTCAATTTTAATTGGTTTGATTTTTTATGTTTTTAATTATGATTTGTCTTAAGGTTGATTTTTTTAATGTTTCAAATTTGTTTTAGATTTGTTTTTAAGTGGTTTCAAATTAATTTTAATGTTTTAAATTTATTTCAATTTGATTATCAAATCACTTAATGTTTTAAGCTTTTAATTCAATTAAGGTTTATTTTCTTTTTAATTACTTAATTATTAATTCCAATTATCATCTTCAATTTAATTAAGAGTTGAATATTATTAAAGTGATTCATTTAGGGATTTTAAATTAAAGAATTGATATCTTCTTAATCATATCCCTAATCTTAATAATCCAAATTTTAATTTATTCTTCTAAAATTCAAACTGTTTAATTAATTAAAATTTACTTTAAATATTTTCAAGATGATTAATGAGTTTTCTACCCCTTAATTTACTAGGTTTCAATCATCTAATGAAAATTTTAAAATCAGATATTTTATCCTCCCTTTTTGATTAGACCTAAATATTAATTAGGGTTAAAGTCTTTAATTACTTTTATGCCCCTTTAGGCTTATTTATTTCATAACTCATCAAATTAAGCTCAAATGAACTCAAAATTTTTATGTCACTTCACTCATATATCAACTAAGACATTAGAGGAGAAAAAATGATTTTTCTGAATCTAATTTAATTTATATATTTATTTTGTGAGAAAATGAGGGTTTTGAATGAAAATTCAACAACATGACCAAGGTGAGGTTTCTATCCATAGGAAAATTATGGGATGTTTCTACTGACTAGGGGACCACTTGAACCAATTTTGGTGATTTTTTGAATCATATTTTATTTATTATAATTCTTTTAAATTTTGGAGTATTAATTAATTATAAAATAAAATTAAAGTTGAAAAATGGATTTTATATTTTTCTTAAGTCCCTCTCACCTCAAGGAGTTCAGAGAAACAAATTTTATATTTTTCTAATTTTTGTTTGATTTATTAGAATTAATTTAGTGTAAATGTGGGGAAATTCATTTTTTTAATATTAAAAATTGCCTTAAGTCTTTAAAATTTAATATCTTAACCTAGAGACTTGAGAAAAATATTTGGTTTGTTCCTAAGTGATTAGGAGGTAAAATGTGACCTTTTTATGATTTTTAATATTTTGTGATTTTTATTATTTTTTAATTATTAAAATATTAAAAATATGATGAAAAATGAAAACTTTTGAAAAATTCAAATTTTAATTTTTTTAGACTCTTCGATATCAAAGAAGTCCCAAAACCAATTTGATGAATTTTTGAAATATATTTTGGGTTTTATGAATTTTTAAAATTTAATGATGATCATGACACTTAAATAATTCATTTAGTAGGGCTAATCATTTTCAATTGATTTCAAATTTTTATGTGAGACTCCTCTGGCTCTAAAGAACAGTGGAGAATTGTTTTCAAGTAATTTTGATGTGTGATTAGTCCTAATTAATTAAAATTCACTTTTGGGTGTTTTGACCAATTAGGGTTATTCTTAAGAAATTAAATCAAACCAAAATTTTCCTAGGGTCCTCTCGTCATAAAATACCACCCTAAAATTTCCTAGAATTTTCTAAGCAACATGCTAATTACTGGAATTAAAATGGCAAAACAGATACATAAATTTGAAAAATCAATATCTTGCCATAGAGATGGCCTCTGGTCTTGGAAAATCCAGGGAATGTTTCCAAGAACAGAGGCTATATAAGCCCTATGGTCTCATGCCATGGTGAATTGTATAAGTGCATGGAGAATTAAAATACATAAATTGGTAAATAATTAATTAAAAATAAAATGCTCATAAAAAAACTTAATTCTCTTTCCACATTGTTCTCCTCTGTTCACTGAGCAAGAGGGTATTTTTATTTTATTTTTGTGATTATTCTACACAAAGATATGGATTTTTGAAGTTCTCGGTATTTAAATAAATAGAAAATACTCTATTTATCTACTTAAACCAGTCAGCGCCGCGTCAACCTCGGCAGCTCTGAAGCCCCATGCGGCGCGCTTCTATTCGACGCCGCCACCTAAGTCAGCAGCCACGCGTCCCGCGGTCTCGCTCCATCTCCTCGTCCGGCTTGATCTGGATCGTCCATTCGATACACGCGCGATCCGACGGTTCCAAGCAGTCTTCATCAGACTGGCATTATTCCATAATTTTTCAAAGCGCTGTGATTGGCCTTTTGTCCATTATTTAGGTAAGACACCGCGTTGAATTAAATTCTGAACACAGGGAGAGTACCACTCAAAAGGCAATTCCATTAATTCAGATGAAGCAACATCTTCAAATTGTACATCATTTTCAGTTTTGGAAGAAGCACCATGGTAGAATTTGATCGGTTTAGCACCGTCACCATGTACCTCCTTGACCACCATACCCTCGACCTTATTAGGATAGATCGGGGTCAAGGTCATAGTATGCACATAATGGTTAATCTTCTCGTACATTTATTTGCATTCTTCGTTCTTTTCATCTTCGAGAGAGATCTTGAATTGGGGTTTCTTCTGACTTATTGTCGCTGCTTCTTTCTTGATTTCTCCTTCTTCAGAACTGTTCTCCCAATCAACGTCGATGACTGGTTTCTTCTGTTCAACTGTTCCACCGTTTCTTCCACGTCATCGTCTCCGGCCTCGACCTCGGGTGCGAGTTCTGGAGAAACCCTCACCATCTCGCCGTAAGGGAGTGGTGAGTAACTGTTGGACTAGAATTTCAGGTTCTTCATCGTCTCGAACTTCTTTTGCTTCATTTGGTACGGTGTTTCTAGAGAAGACAGTTTTCTTCAGAGGCGTGTAATAGGCTGCATCTTCGTGGATTCCAATTTCATGCACGGAGAATGGTTGCAAATCACCTTTGATACACTGTTCTCCTCCTTCATAATATTTTATGCACTGGTGCAGAGACGACGGTACCATCCGGTTCTCATGGATTCATGGCCGACCCAGTAAAGCGTTGAATGATGTCTCCGAATCAATTATATGGAATTTTGCGGTTGTCTTTGCCAAATCACTGGTCTTCATTAATAGTGTTATCGATCCAAGGGCTCTTTCTCCTTTTTGATTGAAGCCTCTTAGTAACATCTTATCTGCTTCGAGGCCGCGAGCATCAATTTCCAAATATGCCAACGTCCGAAGTTTCAGTATGTTGATTAATGCTCCCAGATCAACCAACACTCTGGAGAGCGTGAACTTTCCAATAGTGACTGAAATGTACAACGGTCGGTTGTGATTTGTTATTCCTAGTAGTAGATCATTGTTCGTGAAGGTAACACCTCGCTCTTCTTTTAACGAGCAAACCTCGTCTAAGGAATTCCCGGCCATTTGAGCTAAACAAATTTCTGGATCAAGTAAAGCCTTGATCAGAGTTTCTCTCATCTCCTTTGACAGGATCAGAGCGTCGTAGATGCTCAGTTTGGCTGGTAGCTTCCTAAGATGGGCTAGCACGTTATAATCCACTTTATTACCATGTTCCTCGGTTTCTTCCCGAACGGGCAATTCTTCTGCTGGGGATGGCTCTTCCTGAACAACCACCTGCTTTCCTTTGTCCTTTGGACACATTCTTGGAGGTAGAACTTTTCCGCTTCTTAGGTTGACTTCAATTACTTGTTCTGAATCTGGTGTTGGATCTACCGGTGTCTCCTCTTGAATCGGAACTACTGGCTCTTCTGGAGTTGCTTCAGAATCTGATAACTCTAATTCTATCGTGATTGGAGCTCCTCAGAATTCACAAATGGACTCGTTGCTTGTTGAACTTTCGTAGCCATCTTTGTGAGCGTCTTCTCCTCCGTCGTGGTCATCGAGGTTCAGTATGATTTGAGAATCGTTATTTATATCAAAATCGAGATCCAGATTAGGTTGGTTGTCATTAGTTACGTAATCGTTAGAAACAGTCAAAATGTAGCCAACACCAAAAATCTTATCATTATAAGATCCCGCCGGGGCGAGCAAATAATCATACAGAGTCAGAGGTCCGACGGATTTCTCCCCCGAATCGGAAACAACCATCCTAGGATAAGCAGCCCCTAGTCTACCCTTTGGAGCCTCGGTCTTCTTCTCTCCCATGATCTTCTCTTCCTTCTGGGGCGGTTCTTCAATCGCAAGCGATAGCACCGGCTCGACAGGTTTAAAACTTTGGGTTGAAGCGCGCACCGAAGCATTCTGGATGTGATCCAAAATCTTCTTTGAAGACTTTGTCCAGACGATACTCCATCCATCATTGGTCGTGTAAGGGTCTATCAGAACAATATGATCCGTTGAAATAACATTAACTGAACCTCCTTTTTGGGGTTCCTTCATTTATTCCTTCGGGATTGTTATGTTCCCTTTCCGGAGATTGTCGTCAAGCCAACTCTTAAAAGTGATGCAATCTTCTATTTTGTGTCCGAGCATCTGGTGGTATGGACAGTAGTTCATATGATCTTTCTTGTTGACTTCTTCTGGCCTCTTGGGCTCTGGTAGCTGAAAATCAGGTGCCTTCATTAAACTGTGGAACATCTTCGCTACTGCTTCAGCTTTAAATGGATATTCCTTATTCAAAAATTCTTTCAGGGTACGCTGTGGACGAGGCGGTTGCTCATAATGCTGAGGTGACTGATAACTTGGTCGAGGCTGTTGGTAGTTTTGTTGAGGTTGCTGATAAACCCGTTGTGGTGGTTGATAACTAGGCTGTGGTCACTCTGGCTGTATCTGCACTGGCTGCTTGCCTTTATCTACCGCTGCGGAAATTCCGGATTTCTTTTCGAATGATTTTACAGGCTTATGTTTATCGGTCTTGTCCACGAAACTTAGCTTTTTTGCTTCCTCTTGCAAGCTCCTGGTCTTGTTAAGCAACTTCTCGAAAGTCTTAACTGTAAATCCTTTGAGGAGAAGTGTTATCGGGCCATGGATACTCTTCAGTAGGATACCGACTGCATGCTGTTCCTGAAGTTGTGGTTCACACTTCATGCTTAAGTTTCTCCATCGAAGTATGTAATCCACTAGAGTTTCATTCGGTTTCTGTTGCTCCACCACTAAATTACTGATAGTGATGTGGTGCTGAGCCCCGGAAAACCGCTTAACGAAGAGGTTTTCTAATTCTGAAAAAGTATTAACTGAACCATTTGACAATTCGCATACCGGTCGAAGGCAATCCCTGATAAGCTACTGACGAACTGCCGAAAGAGTAAAGCATCGCTCCCACCAGCATTGCAACAACTAGCACAAAAATGTGCAACTTGCTACCGGGGGTTTCCTGTTCCATCAAAAGTCTTGAACAGAGGTGGTACGAAGCCTTTCGGGTATTGGAAGGCATCAAATTCTTCAGGGTAAGGTCTACCTGTCTGAATAGATGCTCCACTCTTAGACTGAGCTAAGACTTCTCGCACCTGCTGTTCTACCATGTTTTTGATATCCTTTTCGGGAATCATGCTTTGCGTAGAATCTTTCTTCGGTTGTTCATCTCCGTTAACAGATGTGATCTCCTTTCCTCCGTCCGCGATGTGAATAATTTTTGGGGGTGTTTCCTTTTGAGGTTGCAGCTGACTCTGGAGAGAGGCTAAGGCGGCAGCCATTTCTTCCATCCTTTTTGCCATCTGGGAAATTGTATCATCCTTTCTTGAAGTTGTGCTCTCATCACTTCCGGTTCCTCCCTTTCCAAAGCTGACGGAGCGCCTTGTGAAGCTGCCGATGCTCGGGTCTCGACTATATTAATCTCGGCGTACTCTTCATCCATAAATTCTGATGAATCTACTTCGGTTTCCAATTTTTCTCCTCTTTCCTTTGCCAACCGTCGGATGTCGGTTCTTAGCTTGCCTATGGTATCCTCTAGTGGTCTCTTCCAGACGATTTCGCGGTTGTCATGTGATGACTGTTGGACTTCTTTCTCAGGAGTTTCTTTTAATGCAGTAGCATTTTCTTCAGATTCTGGCTTTCTGACGAGGCTTTTCTTCTCAGAACATTGTGCTTGTATCGGTTTAGCAATAATAGGTCACCACACCATCCTTCTCACAGTAGAAGGCTTAGGACCGGATGGTCTGTTGGCTGTGCGTCAGTAGATGGTGTCCTCCCTAATATGGTGTCCCGATACGACAACAGGCCAACTAGCTCGCATTTTCTTCCTTAGCCTCTCTGGGGCATTGACGGGGTTCACTCGCAGTCCGAGGCGGGATTTGACTGGCACTCGTCCCATTTTTCTTAAGATCTCTGATACGGGACATCCTTCCTTCTTAGCTAGTTTCTCTACTACGGCTCGCAGTCGAGTAAGCGGCGTAGTCTTGGCCCTCTTCCTCTTATAGTCAATATAGTATGCAGGTTGGGGTAATGCAGCGGCGATCCTCCGGACATCTTCCTCATCCGATGCAGCAGAGAGAGGGTGAAACCTACTTCATTCCAAAAAGGGTGGATACTTAGGCAGTTCGTCCTCCTCCTCAGGAATCTCTTCCAGAAAAAGAACCTTCAGCAGCCTTAGCCTTCTAGATCCTAGCGATCTTTCTGCTCCTATTTCTTCTCTGAGTCCGAGTCAGGGGTGCAACTCTTGAACTGGACCATATCTCGAAGACAGGAGGTATTGTAGCAAAATCTGTACCCTCCACGATGGCAGGCTCATCACAGACTTGGATTTCCTTCCCCTTCAGTTTGGCAGGACTCGGGGTAGGTACAAAGATGAATAGACAGGTGGGTGTAGAGACAACAGTCCTCCTATGAACAGTGATACTTCTTTCAGCTAGGACCCTTTGCAGGGGAGGGAACTCTTGAGTCAATTTTAAGTTAAACTCAATTACGGGCTCCTCAGTTTCTGGCACTTTGTCCATTAGTTTGAAGAGGGTGACGTCAGCAAACTTAATATCTGTATTGTCGAATCCTTATCCAAAATGGATGATTCCATTGTCGGGCAGTTCATCCTTATAGACGGCGAAGTCCATTCCATTGGTGAAGGAGAAAATTAACTTTGGTGCAGTCATTTTCTGCAGGGTAAATTCCGAACGTCAGTCCTGAATTATGCTTCCTTTTGTTTCAAAACTTAAGACGGAAAAGAAAGAGTCCGAACACATTTTAGTTTATCTTAATGTATTTGCGATTTAAAAGAGTTCGCTTATTAAAAGGTTGTTTATCAGAGGATTTATCTGTTAGGAACAAAATGATTAATGGAGGAAGGTTAAAGGAAAGGTAAAGGATTTGATTTAGAATTGAAAAGGAAGAGAAAGTCTCGTAAGACCTCTCAACACGAAGGACCGCTCCTAAGCTAACACCTATTGGGGGTCCACCCCACCTCAGAAAGAGGCAAAAGGATTTCAGAACCTCTCTTTTTAGGGGTGTCTAAATAGTGGCTCCAAAATCCAAAAGGAGTTGACTATGCCCGTTCAAGAAAAAAATGAACGTGGTATTTCAACGGAAAGAATGGTAGTTTGATCCATTAGGGGT
The DNA here is from genome assembly GCA_022702705.1 of Papilionanthe hookeriana x Papilionanthe teres. Lineage (NCBI taxonomy): Eukaryota > Viridiplantae > Streptophyta > Magnoliopsida > Asparagales > Orchidaceae > Papilionanthe > Papilionanthe hookeriana x Papilionanthe teres. The sequence continues at coordinate 142,849,857 of CM040426.1, forward strand.
ATGGACTCACTACCGATTTATGAAAGCAAAACCATCTGATCAAAACGGAGAGAGGAACTAGTCCCAAGCGGAGTCGCCAGAAATTGTCGGCATATTTTTAGGTTTGTGTGTTGTATTTTAAAAAAGGGGTCGCCTACAGAAGTTGTCGGCGAATTTTAAATTTTAAATTTAATTTAAATATATATATAGTTTTAGAAAGAAGCATTTGATTTTGAAAATAACTTTAAGTTCGAAAATTTTAAGATATGAAATCAAACCGATCTTACATCCCAAATAGTTTATATAAACGAGCACCGCATCACAAACAGTGTATCTATCCCGAAATATAGACACACTGCTTGATGATGGGGCTCGATTAAATAAACTAGAAGATTTGTGACATCCATTTGATCTGTGAACCAATTTTATAAGCCGACAAGTTCCCCTGCTTAATATAGAGGAATTAAGCAGGGTTTATATTACCTGGGTTGGCAAGCCCTTATAGTTAATTACATCTTAAATTACGGGAATTACTTAAGATAAATTTCGATAATGATCAGTGGTTTTGCTCTCAAGAATTTCAAAGTTTAAGGTTTTTAAACAATTGGACTTTGGAATTTCAATAGGGAATGGATCAAATTTGGAACGATTCATTTTAAGAATCCAAAGGAAGAGAAGTAGGAGAAGCTGAGGATCCAAGAAGAATCTTGACAACTTCCCAAACTATCCTAATTGTTTGGCTTCGACTTAAGAGTATATTTAATGTTTCAATCCTGCCAATTTTAATTAATTAGGACTTATATTCGTATGACATGATCATACAAATA